>JAOQMQ010000195.1:1291707-1311171 GCA_027563845.1 Erythroxylum subrotundum
CACAAGTCTTTAATGTTGTTCATGTGAATATATGAAAATAATTTCCATTTGGTGGTCCTCCTTGCTTCCCCCGAACTAGGGTAAGTCCATTCTCCATGACAATCACATTCTATTTTGTGCTTCCCATGTGATTAGCTAGGACCCACGATGTTAACCATGACACTCTCCAACCTTGGTTTTGTCACTTACTAGTTGCTTGCACCGCCACGGCTTGACCGGAACCACATCGAGTATACGAGAACCAATGTAATTTTGCAGAAAATGCCGTCGTCAAACTTGAGCTAGGACTTGATTGTCTAAGGCTCGATCAGGTCTGCCCAGTTTGGTATGTTGTCATCCTCGTGTAATGTCATAAAATGTTGTCATTTGTTTAGAACTCAATTTTTTATTTTTTAACTAATTTTTTGTTATTAAAATGAAATTAGAATTGTCATACCAATTATATCAAATTTATAATTTATATTAAAATAATTTGAGAGATGTTTAATAGAAAGTTATAAAATATTTTTTAATGATTTAAATAATTGAGTATTTTTTAAAAATACATGGGACTACTGGTGGATAATTTTGTCCTTTCTTATTAAGTTGAACAACTACTAATTGCATTTTTTAGTTTTCAAATAAATTATCGGTTAAGATACGTAATTTGATCCAGATAAAGATAATTAAGTGATCTAATAAATAATCTAGATTAATGGGTCAAAGTCCAAGTCAAAAATAGGTCCCAATTAGTGTGGACCAGACCCTTACCAACCCTGTGATGGGGAACCCGATATGGAAGTTATATATTGGTTAAAGTCTCTTGCAGTTGTTCATATCAATCGAAAGCATAAGGAATTTCTGACCCTTTAAGAGAGCTTACGTATTGAAAAAACTGTAGAAAGACTTAGCTTGTGTCCCGTAGAGCACTTTCCATAAAAGGCCTCTGAAGATTCGTGATCGTTTGGAGCTCGTCTCCGGTATCAGAATCAGAGATGGAACCGAAATCAGGTATTCTGCACTACCTTCGTTTTTAATCCTTTCATGTTGATCCTGCTTACGTAATAAGGTCTATACTACGTATTGCAATTATAATATGTATAAGGATGACAATAAGCTAACCCATGGGCTCACATTCAGATGTTTTCAATGGCTAGATTAAGGCTAACCCGATACTTAACTATTTTAAGAGTTAGGCTTCGGATAGGTCTTAATTTAAATAATATAAGTCTGGACTCAATTTAAAAAAAAATCATTTTACACTTTTAACTTTAAATTTTTATTTTAAAAAAATTGGACGGCCCATTTTCATCTTACCCTCTTTTGCTGAATCGATCATATCAAATTGAAGAAATTTGTTAGGTAGGAATAGTTTAATATGTTCACTGTTTGATGTCTGCCGTCAATCTAAAATCGTTGTGTCAGGTTCGGTGGTGGGAAGTTGTCCAAGTTGTTGAATTCCGTAATTTTAATATTTTAATTTAAACTCGAATTTACAATGAAAAATTAAGTTAATCAAAATTTAAAATTAAAATTTGAATTGAGAAGGTTTAATCTAATTTTATTCAAAATTTTAAAAATGATAAAAAATTAATTAACTCAAATTTAATTACTTTTAATCATTTATCATACTCAATTTTATTTTAAAAATATAATAATTATCACTTGATTGAAATGAAAGAACCAATTAATTACAACCACATTATTGCACGGCCTTTTCCACGTGGAGAATTCATGTCTATATATTACAACATCACGCAAAAGTCAAAACCTAAGAGTCTTAAGACTTAAATCACAAGGGACGTCTCATGAAATTTAATTTATTAATCTTAGAGCGACCGGTGAAGCTACTCTTTTGTAATCATAAGGTCATAAATTCAAGTTATAAAAATAATTTTTTTATAAAAATAAAAAAAATTACGTATAATATGACCCTCTCTTGACTCTCGCCAAAATAGTAAACCTTTTTTTATCGATTATGTTGACTTTTTTGTAATTAATATACAATTTTAGTTAATTTATAAGGGCGGGCTTAATTGGAAATTAGTTAGGAAATTAATATATAAATATTATTTTTATATAAATCATTTGAAAAATTAACCTCTTTACTAATCAAGTGTAAGATGTCCCCTAAGGGGTAGTCGAGTTAGTGGAGTGAGGAGGCATGAGGCTAAAAAGTCTTATGTTTGAATCCTCCTATTTACGTTCTCTCGATCAAGCCTGTCATACAGGGCTTATTTAGTACGAAGTATCTAATTGACATAATTTACAAACTATTGCGTCAATTTAAAAATTTAATTAGCGCGCGTCTAAAAGATATACTCGTATTCTGTCTATTAGTAAGCTTTTTACTGATTGTTAGGAAATTAAGATATTACACGTCAATTATAGCGATGGTCTTTGTCAAATAACCCCACCTGTGTTTGATTTTGTATTATGTACTTTGCATCGACTGCTCCCTCTTGAGTCATTTTCTATATCATTAAACAAAGCATGTTTGGTCAATTTAATCGCTTTAAGGACCTAATGTAATTTACAAATAATTAAAAAATACAATTTGTCATTCCCGCCTTAATAATTAGAAAAGAACAGTTATATTCTAATTATTTTTATTACTTTTTAAGTGTGTATTAAATAAATAATTAAATGCGTATAATTATTTATAAAAATTACGTATTCTAAATAAATTATGTATCAACCTAATAATTTTAACTTAAATAACGAATTCAATTTAATTAATAAACGTTAATAGGCGTAGCAATTGGGCCCAAATTTGGTCCCACCTGATCTGACTTTTTCCGATGTCAAAAGATCGTACTAGATTGACTCAATTTTCTAAGCCTAACTTTTCGAAGCAAAATAATGTCGTTCTACACTTTTATCTAAAAATTTGGTCGGGTTGAACCCGAGCCTTAAAACGGTCAACTTAGGCCCGACATGATCAGTTGGCGCCCTAAACGTTGATTGTTAGGTATAGAGATGAAAAGTAAATTTTATTTAGGTGTATGAATCACACGGAAGTTTACAAATCACTACTCCAATTTTTATCATTTCAATTCTCCCTTTTTTCTTTGACTAAGCCCGTGAAAATGTTCTTTTTTTCTCCCAAAAGTTAATGTTTCGGACTATATTTTCCAAAAGCAAAGCAACTCAAGCAACCGCGCACTTACAAGAAATTGCTAGGAAGTGACAATCTTTAGCATTCCTTGGCAACCAAGTTTAGAAGAATTAGTCTTTTTTAACACTTTTTTTTGGGGTAAGGTTAACATATCTAAAATTTAGGTATAACTGTAAAAAACAAAAATTTCAATTTTTTTCTCAATTTTATAATATTAGTCCGAATTTTAAAAATTGTTGTTAAATTCTTGAAATTTTAATTTTCAATAAAAATAATCTGGTGTTAAGTTTTTTGTTAACGTGAATGACGTGACGAACCATATCGTACTAATATTTTTGTCACGTGTGACAATTACGTAGCAAAAATACTAATATGACATGGGTTGTCGTGTTATTCACGTTAACAGAGAACTTAACGCTAGACTATTTTTGTGAAAGTTGAAATATTTTAGTACTACTTTTTAAAGCTTAAGTTCGTAAGATCGGATAAAGTTTGAGCTTTTTTATAATTATCCAAATTAATTAACTTTTGGACGTGTTAAATAATTTTAGGTTATATATAATAATTTATATGTATTGAGGAATTTGAATACGACAAAGCATCGCTCAAAGTAACAGAGAAAAACACAATCATTACGAGAATGACACCAAAGTTGACAAATACGTTGTCCTCCTCATTTTTTAAAAAGGATTTATTAGCATATTTTGAGGTTTCATATTTATTATAATCTCAAGGTTTTATATTCATGATAATTTTTTATTTTAAAAGAGAATTAATAAAATTATGATAATTTTCAATTTATATACAAGAAAATTAAAGACAAAATTTTCATTTACTTTAATGTATTTCTCAACATGTTAATTTTTACAAGAAAATTAGAATTTTTTTAAATAATTCAACAGTAAAATTACTCTTTTCTAACTATAAAGTTACATATTTAAGTCACGGAAATAATCTCTTTATAAAAATACAAAGGGAATGTTGCATACATTACGACTCTCTTCAGATCCCCACAAAACGAGAAGTTTTGCGTACTAGGTACGTTGACTTTAACATTATAAAAAAGATTATATAAAATTTGTTTTTATAATTTTGAAAATAAATTATACAAATAAACTGTGTATTAAAATAGATAAAAATAAAATAGATTATAAATAATTATAATAAAGTATTTTTATGATGTAATGTTTTCATTGAATTTTAATATTATTCAAAAATATTTAACTAAAATTTAGAATAATTTTTAATTAATGATTCAAAAATTTTTTATTTTTATAAATCATAATCAATTAGTTCTATCAATCAACATTTCTTTTTTTTTTAACACGTTATTATTAGACTTCTTCAGACTTCGTGTTTCGGTGGATCTCGGAATGGGAGTTGTTGAATAATTAAAATTATGGAATAATATTGTTAATGATGAAGGAAATATATCCAACATTATCAACAAAAAAAAAAAAGAGAGGATAAACTCATAAACAAAACTTAATAAGATAGAGAATAATCTAATTTCAAAAATTAGTTTTTTTTATAAATTTAAATATGATTTTTTAAGGATAAGTCAGAAACTATCTTAGAATTGGAATAAGAGAGTGGGGCCTATAAATCAGAAAGCTGCTTTGCTTTCTTTGTTCTTCCAAACTTATAGCAGAAGGAGAGAGAGGTAGAGAGATACAGAGGAAGAGAAAAAGAGAGAGAGAGAGAGAGAGAGAGCTCTTCTGCTGCCTTCCTGGTGGTGTTTTCAGCTTCACGCGGAAGGTTCTCGGTGATTTTTCTATTACCTGTTGATAGAGAATGAGCCCATTTTGCTTAAAGAATTTGAGAGCACAGAAGAAAAGGTAGATAAGAATTGTAACGATATTAAAAAATTATATAGAGAAATTCAGCGGAGGTTTCGTGGAAGGAACTTTTTTGTGTGGCGCCTGTATTCCCTGTTAGATTCCCCGTCTTCTCTTCACGTTTCAATTGCTTTAATCTCCTACTTCAAAGTGATTGCTTTGTGTGTGGAAAATCTCGCAAAAGTTTTCGCCTTTTTTTGATTGGCTTCTCTGTTTTGTTTGGTTTATGGGTTTAGTGCGCATTGTGGGAACCTAATTTGCTGTTTTTCTAGTTGGTTTTATTGGTGGGTCAGTTGGGAAGCGTCTGGTTTGGTGATTCCGATGATGGGTCGGTGATGATAGGGTTCCGGTGAGACACCCAAAGGTGGGACTGTCTGGATTTTCATTGGTATTTAAGAAGTGGGTTCTTTTGACTTTGGGGGTTGTGGAGGATTCGTTTTTAAAGTTTGTGTCTTGGAGATAAATTCAGTTGGGTGCTTAAATTGCAAATTCTTCAGGTGGGTCGGTGGGAACTGTTGCTTTTTTCCGGTTTGGCCTCCGGTGGGTTTTACTGCTTATTCACCTTTTATTGTGGTTTTGGGAGTGAGTTGGAGGTAATCAGGGCCTAAAACTCTGAAAGATGGTGATTTCCCATATAGTTTGAGGACGGACTGAATTGAGTCGTTCCAAGTTGTTTCTGCCATATCTCTGGCCTGTATTGGGTCTTATTTTGGGGCTTTAGCTTCAATAGTTAGGTCATATTGATAAGTTAACATATTCTGCAGTTTGTGGTGAATAATTCTACTTCCAAAGATACGATGAGTTCTAGCACGGCCGAGGGTATGATTCATCATGATAAGCTTTTGGTTCATATAGCTGAGAATGGCAACTCTTTTGAGCTTGATTGCGATGAAACAACACCCGTAGAGGCTGTTATGCGATATGTTGACTCAGTGGCCAGGATAAACTTCAACGATCAGCTTGTTCTGTGTCAGGATATGAAACTTGAACCACAACGGCCACTTTCTGCTTATAAGCTTCCATCTAGTGATCGAGAAGTTTTCATATTTAATAAGGCAAGGCTCCAAAACAATTCCTCACCCCCTCCACTTGAGCAAGTTCATGTACTTGAAGATTTAGATCCTCCATCTCCACCACCCAATTGTGAACCTCACCCTCTGAATGATGATCCTGATCCATCTTTGAAGGCTTTGCCCTCTTTCGAGAGGCAATTTCGGTATCATTTTCACAGGGGTCATGTAATTTACCGTAGAACTCAATTGAATTATGAGGCTTGTGAAAGTTTATTGAGGGAGCAAAAGGTGCAGGAGAGGGCATTAGAGGTCGGCAGGGTTAATTTGGATCAATTTTTTGGTTTCATACATCAAAGCTACACTGACTTCATGAAGCACTACACACAGCAGCATACGGTACATAAAGAACTCTTGGCCAATCTTGACAGAGATTTGAAGGGATTGAGGTCTATTAAGCTCCATTCAGCATTGCAGAGTCCAGCATGCAAGTACTTAATTGATTTTGTTAAGGAGGAGAACTTGAAAAGGGCTGTGGAAAACTGTAGCACTTCCCACAAGCAGTTTGAGAAAAAGGTTTCAGAGTTTAAACAGATGTTTTCTGAAGTGTCGAGGAGGATCAATGATTTATCTACTGCAAAGGTTTTAATGTCTATTAGCAATTTAGAGCAATCCATCAAGGACCATCAGCCATATATCAATGAACAGAAGAGCATAATGCAATCTTTGAGGTTGTTTGATTACTGTCTTAATCTTTTGCTCTTAGTAAATCATCAAAATCATTAATGGGGTTACTTCAGTTTCTATTTTGATTGTGATTATTGGTTGCTCTGTTGCAAAAGTTGGTTTAAGAATACTGCTTGTGATCTATATCTGGATCCTGATCTATAGCTAGCCAGTATTAGTTATTTCTAGCTTGAATTGATAAATATAGTGTACATAGGCATAATATATGATTTTTGTGTTACAACAATTACATGTCAATCTTACCTTGTTTTCTTCAGAAACCACCCTTCTTACTTGCATAGATGCGAGTTCTGTTTGAATTTTTCTGTAAGCATATCTAAGTGTATTTTTATATTTATGGGCTAAAGCAGACATAAGGGGTGGTTGGGGTTTTTGTCGCAGGGAAGGGGGTGGTGAGTATCAATTTATAAACCAACTTATTGAATTGGATTCGCTTAGCTATCTTAATATGATGATGTAGCCCCATGAATATTGCTGCTGGCAAGTGCTCATTCTAACTTTAGACCATTAAACTGATTTCCGTAGCATGGCTGAACCATTAATTGTTGGAGCCTGTTTATGTAAGTCCTTGACTATTATTGTTTATATATGTTACTGTATAAAATGTTCGCCATAGCTTGATTGAAACATAAATTGGCAATGATGTTGATGCAAAATCCTTGACCATTATTGCTTGGTTCAGAGTCCCTTCAACTTTTTCTATGCATTGTTGCTGGGTTGCTTACTTTTGTGTGATTGTGCATGAACATCCTCTTTCTCCTTCATGATATTGAGATTGGTTCTTGATGAAAATTTTCACGTATAATTTAAATGTGGGATTGACTTTCTTTTCTCTAGATTCTATTGATTGTTGGGAGTTAAGGTTCATGCAGCTATTGGATTTTAGTTATGTAAATCCAGTTTGTTAAGTTTTTGAGCTGATAACATCAGTAGATTTTGAAACCATTCAGAGATGGCTTTGAAGTATGCAATGCAAACAACTATTTGACAGAAGTTTTGTTATATGTGCCAAATGAATATTAGGGCCATTAAGCAACTCTGCAGTTGCAGAGTATGTTTCCTTATATACGGTAGTTCTATTTGCTAATGGTATATGCTTTTATTAATGCAGTAAAGATGTCAACACCGTAAAGAAGCTTGTGGATGATTCCTTGTCCTGCCAATTTTCCTCATCACTTCGTCCTCATGATGCAGTTGCAGCCCTTGGTCCAATGTATGATGTCCATCACAAGAGTCATTTGCCTAAAATGGAGGCCTGTGGCAATGCAATTTTGGAGCTGCTCAAGAGATGTAAAAATGAGAAGAATGAGATGATCCTCTTCGTCCATCGTTACATGCAAAAGATACTATACGTCACCTTTATGGTTAAGGATGCTAAGTTACAGTTTCCTGTTTTTAGGGAGGCTATGCAGCGTCAAGATGTTATATTTACAGATCTAAAGATGGTTCGTGGGATAGGTCCTGCATATAGAGCCTGCCTTGCAGAAATAATTAGAAGGAAGTTTTCTATGAAACTCTACATGGGCATGGCTGGACAACTGGCTGAAAAACTTGCTACAAGGAGAGAGAAAGAGGTTAGAAGGCGGGAAGAATTTATTAAAGCTCATGGTTTATATATACCAAGAGATATATTAACTTCTATGGGGTTGCATGATGTACCTAGTCAATGCGACGTCAATGTAGCTCCTTTTGATACTAATTTGCTTGATATTGACATCCCAGACCTGGATCGATATGCACCAGAGTATTTGGTAGGGTTGCCCCTAAAGTGGGACAAGCATACTAGCTTGAGAGGTTCATTTTCTATGTCCAATGACAGTTCTCGTTCAGCTGAGATGGATGAGATTGTGGTGGATAATCTTGAGAAAGATGATACTGAGGAGCTCTTTGAGGGTTCTGAGCTGGTAGAGATTGCTGGAACTAGCAAGCTGGAGGTTGAGAACGCAAAACTGAAAGCAGACCTTGCTTCTGCAATAGCTCTTATATGCACCATCTGCCCTGAAGTTGAGTTTGACTCACTAGATGATAGTAAAGCTGAGAGTTTGCTGAAGAATGCTGCGGAGAAGACAGCTGAAGCATTGCAACTGAAAGATAGATATGGAAAACATCTTCAGTCTATGCTTGAGGCAAAGCAAAAGCAGTGCTTGGCATATGAGAAGCGTATTCAAGAATTAGAGCAGAGATTATCTGATCAGTACTTGCAAGGACAGAAACTTCCAAGTAGCAAGGATTTATCTAATATCACACACCCAGCTGTGAAGGTCAATTACAAACTCGAAGGATCAAGTGGTGGAGAAGCACACATGCCATATGCATCAACTTCGGAGCCCATGGATGAGGTTTCGTGCATTTCTAGTTCCTTTGATGCAAAGCTTGGGATCTTCACCAGACAGCCAAGCAAAGGCCGAGAAGGTGTTGATGATAATATGATGGATTCTTCTGGGATGCTTAACACTCGGTTGGACTCATCAATGTTGGAGCCCCACCGTGAAGAACTGCAAGTCAGCGATAAAGATAGGAAAGATAAGACGGTGGCACAATTGGGAACGTCAATGACAAACAGTTCCACTGCTGAGAGCATGTGTGGACCTGTAAACATACCCTCTGAGCCAGCTGGTAAACCTAAACTTGGCGACAATCTTATATCAGAATTGCAGGTTGCGCTTTCAGAAAAATTAAACCAATTAAGTGAAACTGAAAGCAAACTGAAAGCTGCAATGGAAGAGGTCACCATGCTAAGTAGGGAGTTGGAAATAAGTCGAAAGCTCCTTGACGAATCTCAGGTTATTTCTTTATTTGTGCGATTCTTTCAATTATGTTATTGTTTTGATTTTGTTTTTCAGATTTTGCCAAGGCTGCTATTTTCCTTTATTTTTTGTTGTTTGTTTCCCCTATTTTTGGTTGGTCAGTCTATGTCTTTTCACCTCTATTATATTCTACTAGTATATGATTCAGCATGGATGCTTCTTAGCCACAGTGTATTAGTTGGCTCCTTTTTGATAGTCTCTTGTATAATTAGTCAAACTATTCATACAGTTGAGAGATGCAGTAATTATCTTGTACAAAGAAGGTTTCTCTTTTAAAGCATGGACAATAATCTCTTACATTTGCCCAAATTCCCTGTTTCGACGAGCACAAGATACTGTGTTGACTTTGCAAAAAAGAGCATACTATCATCTGTGTTCCAATATTTACTGTTGTTTGTTGCATTCAATGATAGCTAATAGATAGGTAATAACCGAAACAGATTATACTGCAAACTACATGCCCCCTTTTGAGTTTATTCTTGCAGTAATGTGAGACTTACTTATTCTGACATGTTTTGCTTCTCCATGCAATAGATGAATTGCGCTCACTTGGAGAATTGTCTTCATGAGGCAAGAAAGGAAGCGCAAACCCATCTCTGTGCGGCTGATAGGAGAGCCTCGGAGTACAATTCGCTGCGTGCATCATTTCTGAAATTGCGTGGCCTTTTTGAAAGATTTCGAAGCACCGTGCTTACTGCTGGAGGAGTTAATAGCTTTGCTGATTCCCTTAGTGCTTTTGCTCAATCTTTGGCCAAGTAAGATATGTTTATGGGGACAGTTTTCAACTAGAATCCTGCATGTTTTCTTTTTATGTTTCCATATTCAAATTTTGTTGCTTTCTATGGAGGAAAACTGGAGTACCCCATCAAGTAGTGATCTGATTTCTTCGAGAGTGAGGGAGAGAAAGGGATTGCCAACTTTTGTTTTATTCTTCCCATCTAATATGAACGGGAGGTTAGGAACCTGAAAGGGGGAGGAGCCACTAATTTTTCAAGTGAATTCAGAGAAGCTTGAACTTTATCGAAATAGATGATTATTAAATGAAGAGTTGTCTTTTACTCTGGGTTATGTTCACAGAATCACCATTGTAGTCTTTTATGTTGATTCAAATTGCACCTAATTTTTTAAATTATTCCATTGATGATTAAAATTGCAGCAATTTAATTGCCTTTTCATTTGAACTTTCAGTTCCATTGGTGACAAAGACGATGATGCATCTGTTGACTTCCAGAAATGCATCAAGGTTCTTGCAGATAGATCAAGGCACCATGAAGAGCTGCTTGAAAAGTTTCGAAAGCTTGAAGCTGGTAATGACCTGCTTAGGAAGGAATTAGAAGATAAGAAAGAGCTGGTTACCACACTATACAAAAAGCACCAGCTTGAGAAGCAGGTATGCTAGTTTTGCTAATTGTCTCAATTTCTTGGAAAGATACCTGCTTGGATACCTTCTATAAGATGTAAACTCTGCAACATGCTACTTAATACTGTTCAGCCATACTATGCTCTTTTTTCCCCTGACCTTTTGGTGATATAGGAGACCTTTGCTTGATTCTCTTAATTTAATTTGTGATCCGTCCTGGCTGTCACAGGCAAGCAAGGAAAAGATATGTTTTAATCGGTTGGAAGTGCATGAGATTGCTGCATTTGTGTTGAATGCAGTTGGACATTATGAGGCAATTAACCGGAATTGCAGTAACTACTATCTGTCTGCTGAATCAGTGGCCTTGTTTACTGATCATCTTCCTAGCCGACCGACCTACATTGTTGGACAGATTGTGCACATTGAGCGGCAAATAGTGAAGCCGTCGCCTCCTTCCTCAACTATGTCTGAGCATGCTAGGAAAGAACAAGTGGATCTAACATCTGACCCGGGAAATGACAGATTGACTAGGAATTTGGGATCAACTTCAAACCCTTATGGTCTCCCTATTGGTTGTGAATTCTTCATAGTAACAGTAGCTATGTTACCTGACATGGCCATTCGTACACCACCTCCTTCCTGAACTGGACAGATAAGAAGTGATGGAAGACACTAATTGTACATATATAACAATGAAAGATAAGTGACAGCTACTTCCGAAGTGCCCTTATGTTTCTTCCTGTACATATATGATGGATTCAAGTTTAAGCATATCCTTCTTGTACATACAAACTCTTCTGATGATAATGTACAAAAACTGTGAATATTTCCCCATTTCTTGAGCTTTGGTTGATCTTGCTCAGGCTCTCAAGTTACATACCTTTTCATACATACACGTCAAGTAGTTGGATTATCATTCACTTTGAACTCGTTTCTGCAAATGGTTTGTTTGGTCCCATCTCTTATGATCATTCAAAGTTGTTAAATCATTAATCTGGAGCAATTATGCTACAATTTGATGTTATCCATTCTTATATTTTGATATGAATTAAGATATAGTTTTGTTTTGGAAAGCACATAAGTTGAATTAAAAAAATGGCAAATCTGTTTGAGCTTTGTTAATTATAAATTACTGACAAAGAACAATTTGAACTATTTTTTTAATTTATGAATAATTATAACTAAAGATAATATTTTAAACACTGAATTGATAAAATAAGATGTTTAAAGTTTAAAAGATAGTATTAGAATGGTATAATTGAACTTAATCTATGAAAATTTATTAATTAATTAAAATTGACTGATTAATAAATGGGCTTAGAAAAATTAAAAACTAACCTGAAGCAATTGATTTTCTCCTTTTCCTTAAATAATAATTATTGTAAAAAAAGTACTCTCAGCATGAACCAAAATCCTTTTTCTGGTGCATGCATTATCCAAAAATTCAACGTACTAATTAATTATCCTTAATCATGCTTAAATCTCTCCAAATTCTTGCTTATTTCACCGTACATGATGCTCTCTGCCTCTCTATATATATTCGCGCACATGAGGTTTTGCTTCTTCAGACTCATCCCCAAAAGAGTACGAGAATGTTTCTAATAGTTAAAATCGAAACAGCCAGATTGTTGAGGAAGAACCTGACAAGTAACAAGCTTTACAGGGTGGTGTTTTGGCTTAATCCTGAGGCTCGAGGTTCGACTACGGTTGCAGCAGAACCAACCTGGGGAGAAGAATATCGACTAGATTTGGAAGCGGACCAAAATTGCAGGTTTCTATACATGGAAGTTCTGAGCTTTTCTCGTCCGGCTGACTCCGACCCAGGAACCTCCACCGGAGTTGCCGTCGTGGGTCGGGTCCGGATCCGTCTACCGAGGTTGACAGAGAGGAAAGAAGGCGGTGTATATGCACTCGTGAGGCTTGAAGGTGACAGTTGCATTGAGAGTGGGAAAGTCTTGGTATACACGAAGGTGGTAGGTGGTGATTTTTAGAAAACTTTGTTTTTTGGGTGATTAGGTAATTTAATTAGCTTATGTTAAAATAATTATATAATTAGTTTGTGATTAGTTTTGGACTCCATTTGGGTATTGAAACTTCTAATATTTCCTATATATTATGGTTTTTATTACTCTAATTTCTTTGTAATTATCATTTTTGTTAAATTATTTAATGTTTTAAAATCGAACGGAAATTAAACCGGTAAAACAAGAAAATTAAGGTTTAAAAGGTTCAATATCGGTATAACATCGACTAAAAATTAAATAAAACTAAAGAATTTGAAATAACATTATCATTAGAAAAATTAAAGTTTAATTACCAAAGTGAATATTAAATAAAAATTAATTAATTAATTTTATTTTAATTAATTAATAAAAATTGATCGATTAATTAATAAATTGATCATAATTTAAAAAAGAAAGTTATTAAAATAAATTAAAACAAAAAATTAAAAAATAAATTGAAAAATTGAACGGTTTAAAGTTTTTTAAAATTTTTACGATTGATCCGAGAATATTTTAATCATTAAAATTATCTATTAAAAATTTATAAATAATCAAATTTAATTTTTATTTAGTAATTACTAAATGATTGTAAATTTGTCTCATTTTCTATTTATAAAAAGCATATATTTTATAAAACTTATTTTATAATATTAAAATACCAAGGCTGTCATTTAATTTGTCACTCTCTTTATACAATATGACTCTAAAAGAAAGTTTAATTTGTTGAAATAGTTATATAAAGTAAATTATATCAATTATAAATATCAAGGCTTAGCAATGTAATTTGTGCCATTCTCTTTGTACAAAATGGTTCTAAAATAAAGTTAATTTAATTTGCTTTAAATTGCTATACTGGGTTAGGCCTAACTTATCTAAACAAAACAATACCTAAGATCTAACTTTTTTAAGCGTTTTGTTAGAAGAATTGGAACTTGAGTCAGTCCGAGTCTGGGCTTGACCTATGAACCGATCCATTGAAAAAGCCTGAATCTAAGCCTATAATCGATTAATTGTCATCCCTAATATTTTGCACAAAATATTGAGTATAATATATAATAAAAAAATATTACAAGAAGAGCATAAATTAAACTCCGATTCAAAACAAGAGATTAAAGACACTTTTTAAGTTTTTCAACTAAGTCATCTTAAAACGATCATATTCACCATATTCTCTAAAATACCAATAACAAAGCGAGAGCGCCTATTGTAATATTCTACACTGGACTAAGCTGTCTGGGATTCTTCATCAAAACAAATTTCTGAAACCCATAGCTCCCCAAGAACTTCTTTCAGACACTACACATATATAACACATCCGAAACTGAAAGTAACTCCAATATTCACAAAGAAGCATGACATGCACTATCTAGTTTGAATGTCACTCACCATGTATCTTCACAAAGGAGCATGACATGCACCATCTAGTTTGAATGTCTCTCACTATCCACCTTGACCACCACAATCTTCCTTTGATACGTTAAAGAACATCGGTGGAAGAGAAGCGATTCGAGGAAGATGAAGCATCAACTCCCCAAAAGAGTCTTTCCTTGACATGCCTGGTGCCTGCTTGCTGACGGAAGCCTCTTTTGCAATTCCATCAGGTTTTTCATAGTACAATTCATTTGTATCGATCACTTGAGATTCCTCAACACAACTTTCATCATTATGTTGCAAGTTCTGGTTTGCAGATGAGTCATTCTGCAGAAGGCAACAAAGAGAATTGACCCTCGACATCAACCTTTTCTCATCAGACGACATAGTTAGTTGAGTGTCACTAAGGAGGTACTGGGCAACATCCTCTAACATTACTTGACATTCTGACCCATCTGCAGAAAAGGGCAGATTTCCAGAGGTCACCCGTCCTGAAATACAATTTTCGATGTGATTCATGAGATCAGTCATTGACATAGATGGGTGCAATCCTGGAACTTTTATCTGATTCCAATCCCTTTGTCCTCTTGAATTAACAGCTTCACAATTTCCACTCCCTTCAATAGCACAATTGTCCATCACTAATAGGATAGGTAATTTTATAATCAATTAAGACTATAAGGTAAGACACGCAACCATAGGACATAGCTTTAAAATAAGCTTTAAAAAACTCTGTAATTGAAATATTTAGAAGCATAAAAATAAAAAATAGGTAGAAGGCTGCAATATAACAAGAATGCCACGGTATTGCATAATACAATAATCCAAACATAGCAGTACTAAAGAAAATAGAGAGTACCAAGGGCAAGGAGGAACCCTATCACTTAGTTTTTTCCACATTCATCGACGTAAAAACAAAATATGAAGAATATAAAACAAATTACAAAAAAAGAAAATGTCAATAACAATTCAACACACCTGATATAGGAGAAGGGGCTTCTTGTGACGCATGCTCTAAAGTTGAACTGGTAGGATCCCCTATTTCATTTTCCAGAGAAGATGAGTGAGCTGCAGCTGGTGATCCCAAACCATGGCAACCCGATATAGAGGTTCCAGTACCAGTCTCAATTAGATCTTTTGATTCTACCGGATCCTCAAAACTAGACATGCACTGATCAAAATATGGTGAATCCAATATTTTTTCTGGCTGATGACTTAGAAAGTTCAAACGCACGTCACATTGTATAAGCTTTTCAAAATGCTTGTTCAGCAACCCTGGTTGACACTGCAGAAAATGTTGCCTACAGAATCCCATTATAGCATTTCAGGGTGACCTCCAGATGGCTCAACAAAAGATTTTCAACTTATTGAATTAACCGAGGCATCATTGAAGGAAATATCTAATAGTAGAATCTAGCATCTGATGTATCAAAAAAAGGCTTGGCTCAACATAGTTGGTAGAAAAGCCTAAGGAATCATAAAGATAGTTGCTCATCTTATATGTTAATAGCAGTATAGATAAGATGAGTTGCTAATAAAGGGGATACAAGAGCTCAGATATTGTACTGGATTAACTATTTAACGGCTCATATAATAAAAAAATTACCACCAAAATTAAATATTTCACAACCAGATATTGGAAACCACCTAACAGCGAAAGAGGGAAATCAATAATGAAATAACCTGTGTATGCTAGCCTGGCCATTTGTAAAATCTGCTGTGGCCTGCCACAATGTATGCTTCCTGGGCTGTGGATTAGTCTCCTTAAAGAAAAGGGGCTGTCGAGCCAGCTGCACCACAGAAGAAATCACCATTAAACGTTCATGAATAACAGCCGCAATAACTAAGATAAAAGCACAACTCGGACGAATTGCAGGTCAATAAATTACCACAACATTTAATGTCCCATGTCCATCATCGGGGCAATTCGCCTTCAAATCCATAATATCAGACCATTGGATTTCTATCTTACTCTTAAGAGTACCTTCAAGAATTTCCCACACCAGTTTATGCTTTGCAAAATAACACTTGGCCACCAAATCAACTTCATTCTTTGCCTTACGCTGCCAACAAATAAAGCTTCAGTAACCCCACGCCAATTAATCACCACAAAAACAAACTAACGGAAAGACCCAAAAGTATCATCACAAACATACTTCCCAGCTCCCAATTCGCAAGACTGAAACAGGAAAATTAGAAGCCTTTAGCTTGTCAGTTGTGCCAGAGGCAGCTACTCTTTTACTCTCTTTCTTTGACATCAAATTATGACTTTCAGTCTCCTGACCTCCCCTTGCTGAGACACTCCCCTGAGAGATACTCCTCTGGATCAAGTCTAGAAGCGATGGGCTCTTCCGCAGCCGCAAGCCTAGTGGGCTAGGCTCATCAAGAGGATTGTACTGAAAACTAATTGCATTAGCACCCGCACCCCACTGAACACCAAAAAAAAAAGAAAGAAAGAAAAAGGTCAACTCTGCGAGTAAAATCTCTATACCTAGCCAGCGAATTTCAAAATTTTAACAAAATATTGTATTAGACGAAACGGAAAAACAGAACTGAAACACAGAGAGAAGTAAGTTTCTTATTTGTACTAATCAGTACACCTCAACACAACAACAAAGAAGCTCACTTGCGACGTCTTCGACCGCTTGTTGAGAGTCCCGTGTTCTTCCTCCAAGTGATCGTCCGTGACCTCCCGCTTCACCGGCAATTTGGGTACCGGTTCGGGTCCCGATCCGAGATTTCCCGATTCCCTCATCAACTAAATCATAAATTCGAGCTCCAAGACGAAAGGAATAGCACCGGCAAGTGTACTTCTTCAATTTGCAAAGGAACCAAGCAGACGAAAGCCCTAGAAATCGACGAGAGAGGAAGTCGGAGAGTGAGAGAGACAGTGTGTGCCTAACGATCGGTGTTGACGGCGTGCACATGTTCATATTTATAGACCCGCGTTTTGGAGCACTCTCACTTGTCGTTTTGACCGCCTGAAATATAAAAATTTACGGGAATGTTCTCTCAGCTCTAACGACGGGGTGAGGGTAGTTTCGTCTTTTGATGTGACCGTTAATCATATAGCTGATAAAGGGCAGCAGCGCGTAAGCGCACCCAGTGGATAGAGGTGGGCCCAGGTATTTACTAATTGAGTAGAAGGCGGCGTTTGTTTTATTAGACACGTGACTGAAGACAGTGATTGACAAGTATGATTAATTAATTTTTTAAGAAATTGATTAAGTATTTTTGGAAAATTAATAAATACTTTTCTTCACTATAATTTTTTTAAATAATGTTTGACTGCGTTTTAAAAAAAAAAAGTGTTTAACTGTAAAATATAAAACTACTTTTATAATTAATATTTTTTTACCAGTCAAAATATAACTTTTTAAAAAGTTCAAATTTAAAATTTCTTAAAAAAATATTTTTTCAGATAAAATTTTCATATCAATTAATGAGTCTATTTTAGTCTCTTTTGCTCTTATATTTTCGAACTCATCTTTACGTTTATTATATATTTAATTATTTACTTAACTTGGATATTTATTTTGAGATTTATATAATATTATTTGGTTTTTTATATGTTTTAATATTTATTTTTGATATTAATTTATTTATGTTATAATTTATATAAAAGATTTGGTTACATATATTTTGACTTATGTTTCATAAGGTTTAAAATTATACAATAATTAATATATTGTGTTTTGTATATTGTTTAATATAATTTAAATACTTTTTACATGTATAAATAATTTTTATTACAAAATAAAATATATTTAAAATTATAAGTGCTTTTTATTTTATGTTGCTGAACAGTCTACAGTCAACTGACTTCTTAGAAAAAAAATTTTCAAAAAAGATCTACAGAAAAAATTCTATAGATAAAAACTTTACCGATATAAGTCCAACTAAATAAATGCTAATTTCACATTAACGGCGTCGTCAATATTGTTGTCTGCAATTTTTAAAAATTAAAAAATAGATTTAATCATATCTAAGCCCGATCGTGTTTTTGGTAAGCCCGAATCTGCATACAAAAATTTGAACAGGTCCGTCAAAGGCCCGCCCATTCCCATCCTTATTTCGGGTTTCAGGATAAGATAGTCAAGAAACATCACAGGCACAGGTCTCAGTAAGAAAGGGAGTGGAATGGAGGTCGTAGGTAAGAGCTTTTGCTTCGCCAACCTTGCTTCTCATTCCCATCTGAACAGAATCTGCAGAAACTGGGTTACTGCGCCGCAAGCTAGAAAAAGAGAACTTTCTGGGAATTCTGGAACCCGTCAAGCACCCATTTTTACACTAAGAGTTCCAAGCCCACTTCTTGCAAGATCTGCCATTACAGTGTTTGGATTGGGGTTCATTGATGCTGGGTAATCATCATCTTCTCTGAGCTTTATGTGTATAAATATACTCTGTTCTTGTTCCTCTTCTGGTAATAACATCCGATTAGCTTTCAGGTATAGCGGAGATTGGTCAAGGATCGGTGTGATATCTAAAGAGGTCGAACACTTGCTGAAGATTGCAGCTTTTTTGGTTATTCCTTTGTGCATCGTTCTTGTAGTTGCAATCTCCGAGGAAGAAAAGGCTTAAAATTCTACAGGAACTTTGGAATTTGACTTCTGAATTTCAGTGGCTTGTGAAGTTCTGATATCAGCATATGACTTTTGATCAATTTATCTCTATTTTTTATAATTGATCGAGTTCGTCAAAAAAATTTAAACCCGAACTCAAACCTTACTTCAGTATCCTAGAAATTGTGTTAGAAAGATTAGAATTCAAGAACTGAAACACTCCGTAACAACACATGAACCGCATCTTACAGACAATTTTATCATATTTTTATTTGATGAACGTGATTTTTCTTCCATAAACTTCGCAAAACAATATAAAAATTAGGAAAGAACAGGCAAGAGAAGCTTTGCAATTATGGGGTATATGTTATCGTGGTATTGTTCCACACCTGTTGCTTGGAACCAACAAGAGACGGAGAGAGAGGTTAGAAAACGTGCAACATCCTCCATTCCTGGGAAGCAGAAGCTTGACGTAAGCTCTTTCAGAGTGTTTCTAACAATATAGTTCTTATTTCGAGCATGATTCAATTTTGATTGGCTTAAAATTATCTAAAAGTTTCCGAAAGGGGGTTGTAGTTTTGCAAATTCTATCACAATTAAAATAAATAATCGGACGCACAAATGCAAATTCAAAATTAATACCGAATTTTGGTAACATAGTTCGATACA
>JAOQMQ010000195.1:1311271-1334863 GCA_027563845.1 Erythroxylum subrotundum
AATTATATTAATACAGTCCGAATCAATCCGAAGTTTCATTAAACCAATTTACCCGAAAAATGTCATGAATGCATGCCTAAATATTTATGCACAATGAACAAATATTCAAATAACAAGTATAAACGTAGTAAATTTCGTTAATATTCTATTCCCTAATTTGGGGCGTTACACCCACTACACTTTTAAAGTAATTAAACAGCAAGGGATAGAAGCATTATCCGTTAAGGAAACAAATAAAATCCTCACAAGTAATTCCCTAGGAGAAGGATTCTTCATTCAATTGTTTACTATAGAAAAATCATCCACCGAATTAGAAGTGGGTCCACTAAAGATCAATGAAATCCTATCATGATATTCTGGCATTTTCAAAACTCCCACACAACTACCACCAGTGCTATCTCAAGGTCACAGAATCCCACTAATTCCTAACACTTTAGCGGTTAATATGCGTCCATATCGGTACCCGTATTATTAAAAATATGAGATTGAGAAACAGGTGTAGGAACTACTCTCTACCGGTCTTATATGACCCAGCACTAGCCTATTCTCTTCAACAGAACTTTTGGTGCGAAAATTCAATAGGGAGTGGAGATTCTGTATCGATTACAAGGCCTTGAATTCAATCACTATCAAGAATAAGTTTCCCATTCTGGTGATCAACGAACTCATGGACGAGCTTTTCGGAGCCCGATATTACTCAAAGCTCGATCTTAAAGCTGGCTACCATTAAATACGCATTTATGGACCCGATATTCCAAAAACTGCGTTCAAGACACGCGACGGGCACTACGAATTTGTAGTGATGTAGTTTGGCCTTACTAATGCACCGTCAACCTTTCAAAGTCTGATGAATGACATCTTTCGTCCATATCTTCGTAAATTCATCCTTGTGTTTTTTGACGATCTTTAGGTTTATTCCAAGACATAGGAGGAGCATCTGCAACATCTCCAAATTGTGCTGGACCTCCTGACATAACATCAACTTTATGCAAATCAAAAGAAACGCGTATTCAGTGTGTAGCGTGTGGAATACTTGGGGCACATTCTTTAGGGTAATGGAATCGAACCAGATGGTGCCAAAATTCAAGCGGTTTGTAAATGGCTCGAGCCCAAAACTGTAAGAGAGGTAAGAGGATTTCTAGGCTTAGCAGGATATTACAGAAAATTTATCCTGCACTACGGAGTAATTACAGCGCCATTAAACCGATTGCTTGGCAATGAGGGATTTAAATGGACAATGGAGACGACCAACGCGTTCAAACATCTCAAAGAGACCCTCACCTGAGCTCCTGTTCTACGATTACCTGACTTCAATCAAATTTTTGTGGTAGAATGTGATGCTAGCGGGATCATGATCGAGGCGGTCCTAATGCAGGAAGGGAGACCAATAGCCTTCTTTAGTGAGGCCCTCAAATACTCAACTTACGAAAAGAAGATGATGGTCATAGTTAAATCGGTTTGTAAATGGTGTCCATATCTCCTGGGCCAAACTTTCATCGCGAGAACCAATCAGAGGAGTTTAAAATATTTGCTGGAACAACGGATCACAACTCCTGCCCAAGTCCGTTGGTTGCCTAAACTCATAGGATATTATTACCAGATAGAATACAAGCAAGGATCCATCAATAAGGCAGTTGATTCTCTATCCCGTAAAGCTGAGATACACTTCATTGCGGTCTCTCGACCAAAATCGGACTAGTGGACGCAATTGCAAAATGCATGTTCTGCGCATTACTATTATGAACAATTTAAGACAAATCCACAGACACAATCACGAGATTGAGTGTGGTTCCTAGAAGAAAAGGTAATCCTTAGCCCTCAATCTGCTTTGATTCCTGCTATTATTTCTGAGATGCACGACACTGCTTCGGGGGCATTTTGGCTTCCAGAAAACCCTCAGTCGGGTGAAACTGGATTTCTACTGGGTTGGATTGCGTCGGACGGTGAGGGACAATATCCGGCAATGCGAAATATGCCAGAGGAACAAAATAGAAACGTTGATGCCGGCTAGATTTCTACAACCTCTCCCAATACCGACTAGGATTTGGATCGACTTATCCATAGACTTCGTTGAAGGACTACCCCTTTTTGGAGGTTGTCAGACAATAATACTCATGGTAGATCGTTTGTCAAAATATGCCCATTTTGTGGCCTTGTCGCCACCCATCAATGCCTCACGGGTTGCTAAAGCTTTTACGGAGAATATTGTGCGTCTATATGGAATGCCCGCAAGTATTGTAAGTGACCGTGATAAGGTTTTCATTGGTAATTTCTGGAAAACTTTGTTTGAGTTGCAGGGAACACGGTTGAATATGAGCACTAGCTATCACCCACAGATGGATGGATAGACGGAAGTTGTTAATAGGACCTTGGAGTAATATTTGAGGTGCTGTACTAGTGATCGACCTAAGCAATGGAAAGATTGGTTGGCCTGGGCCGAATATAGCTACAACACCGCTCGTCATTCTTCCACTCAGATAACTTCATTTGAAGCAGTTTATGGAACCCCACCACCATCTCTTTTAAGGTATATCCCTGGTACTTCGAAAGTAGCCGACGTGGATGCACAGCTATAGGAACGAGATTCCATCTTGAAAGACCTTAGACTTCACCTCCTTCAAGCCCAAGACAGAATGAAAAGCATGGCTGACTGTCATCGCCAAGATATAGAATTTGCGGTGAGGGACCATGTCTTTCTTAAGCTTCAACCTTACTGCCAGACTTCGGTGGCTTTTCGGGCCTCGCTCAAGCTATCTCCATGTTTCTTTGGTCCTTTCAAAATTATTGGACGGGTTGGAGTCGTTGCTTATTGATTGTAGTTACTAGAGGGGTCTATAATCCACAATGTCTTCCATGTAAGTCAACTGAAACCTTGTGTTGGTGATATTCTGGTTACTTCCCCTTGCTTTCCTCCTTCTAGTGAGGAGCATCCTGTATTGCCACAACCTGAAAAGGTCCTGAGCCGACGGGTGAAGCAGAAAGGCCACTACAGACCCAAAGAAGAAATACTCATTAAATGGAGGGGAGCACCTCCGAAGGACGCAACGTGGGAAGATGTATGGCGGTTATTTAGGGTGTATCCTGACTTTGTCTTTAAGGACAAGGACCAAACGAAGAAGGAAGGAGTTGATATGTCCCATGCACATATGGACGTTGCCATGCATATTCCCACCTCTTTGGAAGATACTTGGAGCTATTGTGGTTAGTGGGGAAGTGGTATCAGTTGGGTAACGTTAGAATAGGTCCATTCAATAATTCCACTTGTTGTGGAAGTAGTTTAGGAAGTAATTTGTTGTTTCTGTAGTATTAAGCTGGGACTCAACCAAAGTAGTTCAATTGGTTTAGGTTTCTTTATTTCCAAGTTAATTGGTTTCCTAATTCCTCTGTAACTAAAAGGTTATATATTGGCAGTTGTATTTTAAATAGAGAGGAGGAAAAAAAAATTATCGGAAGTATATAATCTCTCTTTCATCTGTTTTTCTTTCTTAAACTCTGTCTTTAATCCCAAATTAAACCCATCACTATCCATCGCCCTTACAACCCGTGAAAATATTTCACACCCAATAGTACGACCGCCTCGTACTAACCTCAACAGAGGATTTCACACTATTTAATAATAATGATGATAATTGAACAACTCAAGTGATTAAATCAATAAAGACATAAACAAAGAAAAACACTTGAGATAAAAGCACTCCCCTAAATATGTAGCATCATCAACCGAAAGTGTGGGAAGTGGTAGAATAATATCTGTTGTGAATTATTGAGAAGAATCACAATCAGCTCACCACAACAACATCAAAATAACATCAATCAAACAAATGTTTTATCACTGAAACGTCACAAAAAAATACAGCTACAACAACACACATCTCTTGGACGTTTTTCATTCAAAAACCAATATCTGGACAGCCCTAAAAATCACGCAACACTACAGAAAACACAGTTGTCCAAAATGGATAGAATCACCAAAAATCAGCTGCCAAAGATAACTCAATACTACCGAAAATATAGCTGCAAAAATCATGAAAACTTCTAGAGTTTTCACATACCACCACACCGACAAGACAGCTACAAAGTCACACACAATAGCCACCAACCTAACAATGGATAGCCACCAAACTAGCTGTAAAGAATCACACATTCAACCCAAAAATACATCCCCAAAATCACGTGAACACCAACAAAGAATAGATGTCAAAATTGCTCTCAATAATTTTTTAAGAACAAGAAAGAACACAACTGGTTATCAACAATTACGCAGCCCAATTTAGTCACGCAAGAGTAAAGGAAAACGTAGCAGCTACACTCCCATACACCATCAGCCAAATCACATTAAACACACATTAAAAAAAACAACTGCTTAGACTTCCAAAAAGAATGACAATTCCAGTAAAAACATAACACAAAAACCTTTAGCCAGGGATGATGTGATCAACCAAGAAGTTTGCAACAAATGGACTTCTATCTCAAGTTCTCAACTCAATCAGCTCACAAACATCATCGACAAGTCATCATTATCCCACAATAGGATATACATACTAAATACTATTTTAATTAAGATTTTAAACTTCTCAAACTTTTCTTGAAAGACTTCTACATAAATACAACTAGGTCCAATTATCAAATAATTTTCAAAATTAAATAATAGGATATAATCATCAGCATCTTAACATTATCTTATTCTTTTTTAGATTTAAAACTGAAAGATGTTATTTAGGAAAAAAATGTAGGTCACGATCCATATCTCATACTCAACTAAGTGGTTTTCGAATATTATGTCCTTTTGAATGTCTTATTTTCTTAAATTTAAGGTTAAAAGGACATTATTTCAAAAAATTGTAACATGTAACTCAAACCTCAAACTTGAATCTGATTTAAAATTCAAATTAATCAAATTTGATCCCTTTTGAAGCTTATGCCATCTTTGATTAGCTTTTTATTTTTGGGGCTAAATTTCATCTTTGGACGTGCTTGTGTTTATCATCAAAGAATGATAAGTAAATTTTAAAGATGATAATAAGTCGAGTAAAGGTGCTTATTAAGTTTAGATTATCATCAAATGAGTAAAGGTGCTTATTAAGTTTAGATTATCATCAAATGAAATCATTTTAATATAATTAATTAAAATAACGTTATTTTAATAATTCAAATCTTTAAATTCAAATTTGTCCTTAAACTTAATTTATTAATTTTAAGTTGGATCGTAATACAAATTTCTCCTAATTTAGCACATATTAATTTTTGAGGTATCCCTATATTCTCCCAAATAATTAACGAGTATTTAAACCAGTACAGGACGATTTTAGCTAAGAAAATTGAAAGATATTAATATTTTTTAAAAATTTTCAATTATATATATTTTTTCTTAATCTTTGCACTAAAACTTTTATGGTACACGTATAGTTTCTTTGTCTCGATCTTCCTCAGTTAGATATTTATCCTAAGATCCAACATCAGTATGGAGACATGTCTTTTACTCTCTCAACTCCAAACCCAATTCACTTGCGTGTTTGAACAGGCTGCGAAACTCCAAACTATTAGGAAACCGTTCAAAACCGAATCTGACATTACTTCTTGTAATTAGGCTTACAAATTAAGCCCGATTTATATAAAATTAACGGATTAAATCTTAATCGATCGAATTCGAGGAGAATTCGAACTTGAAAACCTAACCGTGCTTTTAAAATAATATCTTTTTAATTTAATTTTTAAAATAATATTATTTTATTTTAATTTTTTTTTTGTAACACTAAAACAATAATATTTTGAAAAAGAGATAAAATCAATCCATTCCATTGTAGTATTAAGTAAAAGGAATTAATACTATCAAAGAATTGAAATAATAAAACTTTTCTTATAAGCATAACAATAATGTTCAAGCCCGATTCGATCAAATTTAAAGTTAATAAAATAAGTTTAATTGACCGTTTGCTCAAATTTAAATTTTATTTTAAGTATTTAAAATTTGTCAAATCCAATGATTTTTTATAAGTTGGAAAATTTGATTCTGATTGAAATTGAACTTACGTGTTTAGACCCGATTGAGCTCATTGTGTTCATTTGCCCACGACAAACTCCAAATCTAGAAAAGATGATAAACAGTGACAGGAAGAGAGAGAGGAGATTTGCTAGCCTTACATTATTGCAAGTGTGTGTGCGTGCTTGTGTACAAGGAAGGCCTTCGGCTTACCTTATCCTATCCACCTGTCGCTCTATCTCTATCCTCTTCTCAGGTTTCTCTATATTCTCCTCCAGTTTCTTCTCCAACTTCCTCACCAAGACCTTAAGGAACAACTCCATCTCATTACAGACCTTCTTTCCCTTAATTCCTCTGATTACGTACGTCTGATATATTGTATCAGAAGATAGGTTGGGATTGAACTGGTCTCTCCCTAACTGGTTCTGATAGAATTTTACAGATTCTTCTGGTTTTGCTTCAGCATTTGAAGACAATCTCCAATTTCCTGGACATAGTTTTGTATCGTCGATTGAAGAAGAGGGCAGTTTGTTTATAGTTTAAACAGCAGGTTTTTTGATGCTCAATGGCCCCTAAAACGGGAAAGGCTAAACCTCATAAAGCTAAAGGAGATAAAAAGAAAAAGGAAGAGAAAGGTCTCTTTCTTCTCACTATCTATCTTCTTCTTCCTGTTTTCTTGTTTGGCTGCTAAGAAAATGGATGAAACTGCAATAGCCCAACTGAAAATTTTCAATCTTTAACTTGTTTTACTAATTCATACTTCCTCTTTGAACTGAGGATTTCAACTTTATACTCAGCTTAGTTTCTGTTTTTATTTCACCATGATGTTGTGCAATAAGGTACCATTCCAATGTCTGAAAATGTATGGATCGAAAAAAACATCATCTCCATTTTCTTATCCTCTTATGTTGTCTGTTCTTACACAAACATAAATTCCAAAGTTGTCGTGTTTGGTAAATCAGTTTCTTCCCTTAATGTGCAGTATTGCCTACGCTTGTCGAACTCACGGTCGAGACACCGGACGATTCTCAGGTGACCCTCAAGGTATGCATCTATATAAACCCTTCTTCTTCTTCTTATCACATTTCCTGTTTCTGAGTATAGTACAAATAAATAAATTTTCATAGCTCCGATAAATATACTTTTTGATATATTTTAAAAAATATTTTTTTTATTTGAATGAGCATTAAATGTAATAAATAAGTAATATTAATGAGCTACTTAACAAATTAGTTAATATAATTCAAAGAGAAAATAGGCAAGTCTCGGTACACAAGGCTCTCCGCTTTGTAAAGTCATAAAAGGGCCATTAATTATATGTAACTTTTCCTTTGCATATTATAAAGAAGTTGTTTTTATGATTCAAACCCGTAATTAATTAATCTAAAGAGAACTAACTATGTTAAATAAAAAAGACCCATATATAAGATATGTATTTTTCCAACTTGAAAATAGTATGGAATGTTGTTTGGTGGTAATTAAAATGTGACGAAAGAGTCTTTTCACTACTTAGAGATAAGGTTGTGAAACTATTGGATCTCTTCAAATCTCGCGTATCAGAATAATTTTTATTATATTATTATTGTTGTTATTATTGTTGTTGGAGTGATATTAAAATATAATTAATATTCAAATAATTACCTAATGATGATGGTTATATAATAGCAAAAGAGATGTAAAAAAAGGAAATTTAGTAAATTTGGAATGCTCAATTCTTTTTTTTCCTTTTTTGTTGAAAATAATAATTTGATATTTATTATTTTTTTGATTGGGTTTTTACTATTGTTATATGAGAAGGGTATCTCCACGGACAGAATCTTAAACGTGAGGAAGCTTTTGGGTGTTCATGTGGAGACATGCCATTTGACCAACTTCTCTTTATCTCACGAGGTAAGCCCCAACTTTCTATCTATTTTCATTTTGATCCCTTCACTTTTTTTCTTTTCTCTTCTAATATTATTCAATTAAAGTTGCACCTAGCTATCATAATAAGTCAGGTTGAAACTGAAAACTCAGTGGAAAATTAAAAGAAATTAAAATTGACATGTTGAACAAAAATTATCAAATTATTGAATTTTTAATCTAATTATAAATTTTTAAATATTTTTTAAATTACGAGTTAAGTTTGAATTTGTGGTAATTTTCTTAAGATTTGATGTTTGTCATCAACCTATTTCTTAAATTTAAGATTAAAATGATGTTATTTTAAGATTAAAATAAAATAATTCGGATAAATTCATTAAACTTGGAGTTCGATCAATCCGAACTTGACTCGTTAACTTCAAAATGAACCATGTCGGGTTACAACCTTTTTGTCATCCCTATTTGTCGTTTGATCATTGGATGTGAACCTTCCATTCCATATTTCTTAATCAAGAACGTTGGATGGGCGGGGTCCATTGAAGTCCAACGGTCTGATATGATTGCATGCATAATGTATTTCCCACTTCCTAAACGACGACGACGCATGTTTATGAAGTGACGCTGACGTGTAAAATAACTGCTTAACGGTCACAGGTACGAGGATCTCAGCTCAAAGACTCCGTAGATATTGTCTCCCTCAAGCCATACCACATCACCATCGTTGAAGGTATAATCTCCCGCCAAATCCAACGGTCATAAAACCATGTAACTTTAAGCAGCAATTGTTACTTTTTTTCTTCTTATTTTTTTTCAGAGGACTACACCGAAGAGCAAGCCGTCGCTCACGTCCGGCGACTCCTCGACATCGTCGCTTGCACAACATCGTTCGGCCAGTCCTCGCACAAACCGTCCGGTCGGAGCAAGGAGTTTGTTCCAAAGGACATCGAGAGCTCCGCTTGCACCGAGAACGCTGGCAA
Organism: Erythroxylum subrotundum; assembly: GCA_027563845.1. Taxonomy (NCBI): domain Eukaryota; kingdom Viridiplantae; phylum Streptophyta; class Magnoliopsida; order Malpighiales; family Erythroxylaceae; genus Erythroxylum; species Erythroxylum subrotundum. The sequence goes on from JAOQMQ010000195.1 coordinate 1,320,092, forward strand.
TGATGCACAGAAATCGACCGATAAGAAGAGCAAAACAGGGAAGGATGGAACCACGGGCTCGACGGAGAAGGCGAATACGGCGGCGCCGGAGTCGATGTATCCCCCGCCACGACTTGGGCAGTTCTACGACTTCTTCTCGTTCTCGCACCTATCGCCGCCGGTTCAATGTACGTTCTTGTCACACTTGCATCGTTTTTTCTAAACTTCCTTCTTCTTTTTTTTAGTTTCTGAAAGTTTCAAGGTTTACAGACATAAGGAGATCCACGCGTCCTTTTCATGAAGATAAAACTGAAGATGATTTTTTCCAGATCGATGTGAGAACTTTCTCTTCTTCTCCTTATCTATACATATATGTATGACTCTGTGTGTATCAGTTGATTGATATGAAGGAAAATGTGTAAATCACAGGTGAAGGTATGCAGTGGGAAGCCGACAACGATAGTGGCTTCAAGAAAAGGGTTTTATCCTGCCGGAAAACGTGTTCTTCTCTGTCACTCTCTAGTCGCTCTGCTTCAGCAAACAAGCAGAGCTTTTGACTCTGTTAGTTTTGATTCCTTTCTCCTTTCATTCTTAATCTGTCAAAGTTTACTTTGAGCGAAGTCCTTTTGGGTTCCTGGAACTGGGTTTGTTAAGTCATGTCTTCTTCTTTTCTTTTCTGTCACCCTCTGGTTATCCTGCTTCTGCAAATAAGCAGAGGTTTTGACTCCGTTTGTTTCAATACCTTTCTTTCATTCTTAATATGTAAATATTTACTTTTAAGTGATTGTTTTCGGGTTCTGTAACTGGGTTTGTTTAATTATGTGTTTTTCATCTGGCAGGCGTATAAAGCTCTTATGAAAGCTTTCACAGAACACAATAAAGTAGGTTTCGCTCTTTCTTGCTCTGTTGTACTTTTTTATGTTCTTTTATCTCCGTACTTTGTGTACATGTTTGAGGATTGATGCTATATTATGATTTGCTTTGCTACAGTTTGGAAACCTTCCTTATGGTTTTCGAGCAAACACTTGGGTTGTTCCCCCAATTGTTGCTGATAATCCCTCTGTTTTCCCATCACTTCCCGTGGAAGATGAGAACTGGGGAGGTAATGGAGGTGGACAAGGAAGAAATGGTGAACATGATCACAGGCCATGGGCAAAGGAGTTTGCAATTCTGGCGGCTATGCCATGCAAAACAGCAGAAGAGAGGCAAATCCGTGACCGAAAAGCCTTTCTCCTTCACAGTTTATTTGTCGACGTTTCTGTTATGAAAGCTGTTGCTACAATCAAACGTATAATTGAAGGTAGTTTATGTTCTTTGGATGGTACTGCACAATCACTTCCAAATGAGGAGAGGATCGGAGATTTGACCGTTAAGGTGAATAGAGATGTCGCGGATGCAAGTACAAAACCGGATTGTAAAAGTGATGGGAGTCAAGTTCTTGGAATGTCACAGGAAGAACTTGCTCAGAGGAATTTACTCAAAGGCATAACTGCTGATGAAAGTGCAACAGTTCATGTGAGTAAAGTCATTGTTCTTCCTAATCATTATATTTGATCAGAAGCAGGTAGATTGAATTGCTGAAGACTTCTTTGATCTTGTAGGACACTCGTACTTTAGGTGTCGTGATTGTTAGACATTGTGGCTACACTGCAGTTGTTAAAGTTTCAGGCGAGGTTAGCTGGGATGGGAAGCCTATTCCTCAGGACATTGACATTGAGGACCAGCCTGAAGGAGGTGCTAATGCCTTGAATGTGAATAGGTCAGTTCATCTGGAAGGCTTGTGCAAAGAATCAATGCAAACCTTGGATTGTAACTTATGCTTATTAGGTTATATGCATAACACTGTAAGTGATGGATTTGTGTCTATGCTTGAATTTACCTGTCAGCTTGAGAGTGCTGTTGCACAACTCATCTAGTCCAGTCCAGCGGGTGCAGAGCGGAGATTCCGAAAATTTACGTCCTGCTAGGCTGTTGGTGAGGAAAGTACTAGAGAATAGTTTGCTGAAGTTGCAGGAAGAACCTGGCAAAGATATTAAGGCTATTAGATGGGAGCTAGGAGCATGTTGGGTTCAACATTTACAAAATCAGGCTCCAGGGAAAACTGAGTCTAAGAAGGCTGAAGAAACAAAGCCTGAACCTGCAGTTAAGGGCCTTGGAAAGCAAGGCGCATTGCTAAAGGAAGTTAAGAAGAAAACTGATATCAGAAACAAAACTGAGGAGGGAAAAGATGTTTCTTCAGGTACCAACCTTGACATGAGCAAGAAATTGGGAACTTCTGGTCAGAAAGAGTTGGAGGAGAAGGAAGAGGAAATGGTGATATCGTGGAGAAAGCTGCTTCCGGAAGCAGCATATTTGCGCCTCAAAGAATCAGAAACAGGTTTTCATCTCAAGGTAAGCACCATGTACATCTGTCAGAGTATGTTCCTTTTCGCATCAAAACCTCACCTTCTGAACCTGTAGATTTAAACTATTCTTTCTTTCATATTCTCTGGTGTAATTCAATGATCCATATTTCGTTTGATTGGCATCTATTTTACAGTTACCCGATGAGTTAATCAAGATGGCACATAAGTATTATGCTGATGTTGCTCTTCCAAAACTGGTCAGTTACCATTCTACACCTTCCTTGATCTTGAACTCTTTCCATGCTCTATAGTTAACATATCTGCTTGGTGTGACCAAACTTCCAGGTAGCAGATTTTGGCTCACTTGAACTTTCACCTGTCGATGGAAGAACATTGACAGATTTTATGCATACCAGGGGTCTGCAGATGTGTTCCTTAGGACGTGTGGTAACTTCGCTTGAGCTCTTTTCTACTTTTATGGCATCAGACTTGAATACTAATTCAACTTCAAAGATTGTCACCTTAAGAACTGTGACGCTTTGAAAGTCACACTTCTTTATTCGATCTTTTTAGGTCGAATTGGCTGACAAGCTTCCTCATGTGCAATCTCTATGCATACACGAGATGATAGTTCGAGCCTACAAACACATACTGCAGGCTGTAGTATCAGCCATAGAAAATGCTTCTGACTTGGCTGTATCAATATCGTCATGCCTAAATATCCTGTTGGGAACACCTTCAACCAAAAATGAGGATGCAGAAGTCATAAAAGACGAGCAGCTTAAATGGGAGTGGGTCGAAACATTCCTTTCAAAAAGGTTTGGCTGGAGGTGGAAGCATGAAGGTGACCAAGATCTAAGAAAGTATGCCATTCTTCGAGGGCTGTCCCACAAGGTTTGATCATATGACTTTATGTACTCCTAGAGTATCACAGGATTAGTACACTCCACAATTCCAGGTTAAGGTTGCAAGGAATAATCTTTCAGGTTGGACTTGAGCTTCTTCCACGGGACTATGAGATGGAAAGTGCTTCTCCATTTAGGAAGTCTGATATCATCAGTATGGTCCCCATCTACAAGGTAAGATCCTGATTGCTTACCTTAGAAATAAAGCATGTCAATCACTCCTCTCTCGAAAAACCTGAAGGGATTGTTTGTGCAGCATGTTGCATGTTCATCTGCGGATGGCCGTACTTTGTTGGAATCATCAAAAACTTCCCTGGATAAAGGAAAATTGGAGGAAGCTGTCAATTATGGCACGAAAGTATGAGTTGGTTATTACTTATCATTTTGTCTTTTTTGTTCCCGTATATCTGCTTTGGCATTCAGAAGTTATCTGAACATGTCTTGGTGAATTTTGAAGGCACTCTCAAAACTGGTATCAGTTTGTGGTCCTTATCATCGAATGACTGCAGGTGCATATAGTCTTTTGGCTGTAGTGCTCTATCATACTGGAGATTTCAATCAGGTATGTGCTTTAATATTCCTCAGAAAGTTAAAGCTAGATGCTAATTTACTTCTAGTTTCTGAAATATTATATCTGTATCTGATAAGAAGTTTTCAATATACTGACATCTTTTCACTTCATCTAGGCAACCATTTATCAGCAGAAGGCCCTGGATATTAACGAGAGGGAGCTTGGTCTTGATCATCCCGACACAATGAAAAGCTACGGAGATCTTGCCGTGTTTTACTACCGTCTTCAGCATACAGAATTAGCCTTGAAGTATGCCTTTTTCCTTGGATGCATATCATGCCATTGTGGCATTTCTTATTTAACTGCTGTAGCTTCTACTTGAATGAAAGGTTTTGCTTATTACCATCTTCATGGACCCTCATGATCATTCATGGCTACTCTAGGTATGTCAATCGTGCGTTATATTTGTTGCATTTAACATGTGGACCATCTCATCCGAACACGGCCGCCACCTACATCAATATAGCAATGATGGAAGAAGGATTAGGAAACGTCCATGTTGCTCTTAGGTACCTCCATGAGGCTTTGAAGTGTAACCAGAGACTACTTGGTGCTGATCATATACAGGCAAGTAAGCAGATAGTTATACAAACAAGGAACCACACAAAGACCACTTGAGGTGATAAGCATAGATAGAAGCTTGTATCCCTATAAAGGTTTGACAATTTTCTGGTTCCTACAGACTGCCGCCAGCTACCATGCCATAGCAATCGCTCTCTCCTTGATGGAAGCTTACTCGTTAAGCGTTCAACATGAACAAACCACTCTCCAGATACTGCAGGCCAAGCTTGGTTCCGAGGACCTGCGAACACAGGTATGTATAAGGCTAAACATCCATTCTCCACGTTAAGCTTAATTCAAATCTGTAAGCAACCACCTTTTTTCCAGGATGCTGCTGCTTGGCTGGAGTATTTTGAGTCCAAGGCTTTGGAGCAGCAAGAAGCTGCACGCAATGGTACCCCAAAGGCAGATGCCTCAATATCCAGCAAAGGCCATTTAAGGTATTAACCCCTTGATGTTCCATATATTCTTCATATTGATCTGAAATGCTAGGAGGATTGGGATGTTAATGTGTTCAATCTTAAAGATTATGTTGAACGAAGTAGAAAACTATATTCAGATTCGGTTAGCTGCAGATTCTGATTGTTAGCTTACCCACTAGCAGATATATGTTGAGTCTTCTTTGTTTTTATTTGGTTAGCAACTGAATACAACATTTCTCCTCATGCATCAGTGTATCAGACCTCTTGGATTACATAACACCTGATGCAGATATGAAAGCAAGAGAGGCTCAAAAGAAAGCTCGTGCAAAGGTTGGACTTTGACCTGTATTTGTTCTGTTCTGTTCTTGAGGTTGACTTGTGTTTTGTGAACCAAGTTCCCTTTCATTTTACAGTTTAAAGGTAAGCCAGCCCAAAACTGGGAAACTGCTGCAGATGAATTTCAGAAAGATGAAATCCTGTCATCAACTTATCCTGCTGTGGAAAATTCAAGTGATAAAGAAAATAACTCCGAAGCCCAACTAACAGAACCTAGAAATGAAAACGTAGATTCAAGCCTCCCAGATGAGACAATATCTAGTAAGAGTGAAGACATTGCAAAAGAGGATGAATCAGATGAAGGCTGGCAAGAAGCTGTTCCAAAGGGTCGTTCACCTACAGTTCGCAAATCGTCTACTTCAAGGAAGCCTAGTCTAGCAAAGCTAAACACTAACTTCATGAATGCGTCCTCGTCATCAAGATTCCGAGGGAAGATCACTAATTTTACATCTCCAAGAACATCACCAAATGATATGAGTACCTCCTCTGGACCCAATTTACCAGTCTCCAAAAAGTTTGTTAAGAGTGCTAGCTTCAGTCCGAAAGCAAACATCTCTAGTGCCACAGCCAGTGGAGCAGAGAAGTCCAATCACCCAAAACCAGCCCCAGCTACCCAATCTTTGACAGATCAAGTTGGCAAATCAACTTCAGTGTCAATTCCAATCAATGTGCAGGCAGCTGGAAAAGTATTCTCATATAAAGAAGTTGCTTTGGCCCCCCCAGGGACAATTGTGAAGGCTGTTGCAGATCAGTCGCCAAAAGGACATGTACCCACGGAACTAAGTCCTGAGGTGGACCATGAGACAGTTGCATCAGATGTCACCCATGATAAAGAGCCACAAAAAAATGCTGAAGAAAATATTCAGAAACCTGGAGTTGGGAAACGGCTTCGGTTTTCTGAGGAAAGTCTTGCACACAAAGAGCAGGAGAAAGAAATTGGAGGTGCAGTTGTCCCAGAAGCTGTGGGAGAAGCTAGGAATTCTGATATTGATGATAAAGAAGCAAAAGCTGAAACAACTAAATTTGAAACTTCTAGTAACGAAATTACAAAAGTTGAAGCTGCAAATGCTAAAGATTCAGGAAGGGAGAACTTCAATGGTTCCAAGGATGAAGATAAAGTTGAATCTAAAGTGGATAGTGATGCAGCAGTTTCTTCTGCCCTTGAACCTGTACCTGGTGCAACTGAAAATGCAACTGTTTTACCGGAGAAAGATTCTTCAATTCCTAGTCAGGCAGAAGATAATCCTCAGGATCGATCCAATAGCGACGCGACTGTCAACACATTGGTGGCTGAAGGAGAAAAGCAAGATGAAACAGAAACTGGAAAGGAAACAACCAAGAAACTTTCAGCAGAGGCACCACCATTTAATCCGTCTATGGTTCCAATTTTTGGTTCAGTTACAGTGCCAGGATTCAAGGATCAAGGAGGAATTCTTCCTCCACCGGTAAGCATTCCTCCTATGCTTACTCTTAATCCTGTCCGCAGATCCCCTCATCAGTCAGCCACAGCTAGAGTTCCCTATGGCCCAAGGCTTTCTGGTGGCTATAATAGATCGGGAAATCGTGTTCCGAGAAACAAAGCTAGCTTCCATAACACTGAACAAGCTGCAGATGGAAGCCACTTTAGCCCTCCTAGAATCATGAATCCACATGCAGCTGAATTCGTTCCTGGTCAGCCTTGGGTTCTCAATGGCTACCCTGTGTCACCAAATGGTTACTTGACTACCCAAAATGGTATGCCAGTGTCTCCAAATGGTTTCCCAGTGTCTCCAAATGGCATCCCAGTGTCACCTGATGGACTGAATGGCAGCCAAGTGAGTACAAATGGGTTTCCTTCATCTCCAGTTAGTTCAGTAGATTCCATAGTTTCTGAGTTTAAAAGCGAAGTTGCTGCGGTGGAAGATAGCGTAGGAAGCTGCTCAGGACTAGTAGAAAACCAGCCAGAAGAACAAAAGATTACGGAAGACCAAGATAAGAATGAACATTCTGAAATTGAAGAGAAGCTTAATGTAGCTTTTGCAAGCGAGGAGAAACCAAGCAAGTGCTGGGCCGATTACAGTGACAGCGAAGCTGAGATGGTTGAGGTTACAAGCTAAAGATTTAATATACATTTTATTAGTTGCAAGTGACCTTCTTGCACTTGGTGCTGCGTAGGAATGAGAAACGGAATCGTGGTAAACATTCAAGTACAGGAAAGCTCCTTTACATATTGGAGAACAGGACCTGACCCAACTTTAGAACTTGGAAATGTGAATATATTCTGATACAGTTTGGTTTTGCTGCAAGAAAGAGGAACTGTTGGAGTTGCACGCCATAGGAATATACCATGACCATGAAAGGACTTGCTGAGTAGCTCTTGAGTAGCTTAGAATCATATGTCATTGACTTTTTTGTTCTTCTTTTGCTGTATTCTTTCTTTGTTGTCAAATTAAGATGAAATAGCCTGAAGAGTTCATATTTCGAGGAACAATGACCAAATTGAAGGTCTGGATTAATCAAGTTGATGTAAAACTTGTTTTTGATATAACAATAATATTAACTATAGAAAAGTAAGACAAGTAGTAGGGTGGAAGAATAATAGAATGAGCAAGCCAATCTGATCAATCAAAAGGCTCTAGAGGAAATTCTACTCTATATCATTGCAATAAAGATTTTCTTAACAGTACATAAACTGCAAGCCTGCAACAAGAGAAAGAGAAGATACAGGGAAAGAATGCCTTGGTTACAATCAATCTCTAAGCTAATTGTGGAATGCTTAAGCTGCACAGACTGGTGATCTCCGGCGAAAATCCATAATAGTAAGTGTGGCAGCACAATGAGAAAGTGCAGCTAGAATGACAAACACATGAAAAATCTGATGGCTATGCCCTGCAATGTCGAACGCACCAGGCTTCCAACGTTCTGGTATTCTGGTGATATAAAACCCAGCTCCTGCAGCATATAAAACAGCCATAACGAATTCGTATCCTATGGATACCAGAATATGGGGATGGCTGCAATGGATGATTGCAGCATGTGCAGCAGGAATCACCCCAGAAAAGCCCATGATAAGGAATAAGGTGGCCCTGAAAGGTCGATAGCGAGGAGCAGATAGAGCAGGGGAAATAAGGGTGATGATGGCAAGGACGCCAAAGATGGTAATAGAGGCCAGATAACAGAATCGCCAATAGGGGTTGCAATAGAAGGCATAGTAGATTGGAGCAAAGAATGAACAAACAATCATAAGGGAAATGCCAGCGTAATCAAGGCGCCAAAAGAAGAGGTTGAAGCGTTTGGAATGGCAAGCTAGGAGATGGGAAACAGAGCTGCAAATCAAGCAACCCATTGCCCCAGATAAGAAGACAAGCCACGGCCATCTAGCAATAATTTCGGAAACATCTTTTTCATCCAATTGCAAGACAGATTGTTGTGAAATGCGTCTCAAGTGTGAATCCTGCAAACAAGTATCAAAGTATTTCTTGCATAAGACCCCTAAATAATAGAATCTTATTAGCATTAATCATATGTATGCTCAGCAATGCTAAGTCTTGTATAGGTCCACTTTAAGCTATCAAGAAACACATCAAGGCCATGCATGCAAAATAACTCCATCATGATCAAATGTTTACATTCACCTTAATTGCTAATATTTCAACTTTTATCCAATTCTTCTCAATGTTAATGGCTGCCCATTTGTAACTCAACTCCCGATCAACTTCAAGTAACAAGCAACAAGTATCATAAAACTAACTGAAGCTAGTGTTGTGATCAACATCTAGGGTTTTTTGATAGCACAATAGGGTCTCAAAAACCTGTGTTATTGCACTTATCTAAAACTTAGATCTCATAAAGTTCGTGTCAATAATAACTAGTACAGGTGCTTGTATAATGCATAGCATGCAATAAGCCAATTTAGCAAAGTTAGTAAACTTAAATTTATAAAAGGAAAATGAAAGTAAGATCATCATATTATCTAGGAATCTTCTTATTTTTGTTTTTTTTATTAATAAACAGAAATTGCTTAAGGAATTAGTCCCATAAATTTTTAAGGAACAGATCTTGAGGGAGCTAACCCAAATTTCCAAATTCCACATAGAAAGGAATGAAAAACAAATGATTGCTTTACTCCAAAATCGTTGCAAAGAGACTCAAAAAACGCCTGACTTTGGTAAAACAAGCTGTTCCAGTAAAATCTCATGTTGTCTTGCCAAAAATAACAGTTAAGAAAGATATGAACGTTCTCCGAGAAGAATCACATGGTGTTGCCCCCACCATTCTGAATCCCCTCCCTGATTCTTGTCTTGATAATATCTCGTTTTCAGGACCCACTTTCACAATTAATTTGACTCACATGAACAAGTAATGTATCATTTTCTCCAGGTTTTTCACATCCAACTGTTTTCCCTTTTTCTTATTTTCATTCAAGTACAATCCTGTCCCAAACTTCTGTTGAACACAAAATGGGATTCCAAGAACAGCAAACCAAAGGAAAATAAAGTCTAAAAAGTTCAGACTTACAGGAAAGACTTGATCATCAGAGACGTTGAAGTCCATGTTCTTTACCATCATTGCAGTCATTAACGGACCAGAAACTTTCACTCTGCAGGTTTCAAGTTCCAACTCAAGAATCAAAACTTTTGTTTGTTTATGGATCAAAGTTACAGAATTTAACGCAAGAAGAGACCTTATTAAATCTTGAAAAATGTACTCATCGATAATTAATGTTTACGTTAAATTAGCAAAAGTCCAAATTATGATTTCATCGAACAACAAACCGAACCTTGAGAAACTTGTGATCAAGCTGCCCAACTCCTTCATCTCCATACAGCTCATAACAGTCAACCAAACAAATACCAAGAAACCCACCAAATGCCTACACACACACACGAGAACAAAGATTCCATTTTTCTCAGCACCCAACAAAGAGAACAAACAGAATATGACAAATTTACTTCTAATTATAAAAACTACGTGCTTTACGCTTACGTCCATATATTGAGAGTCTCGTTGTGCCAAGAGAAGACGCTGAAGAGAGCGTCTTTTAACGGCCATTCGCAACGGTAATGATCCAATATGTACTCGTTGTCTTGCAGATACTCCGGCAAGTCCTTATACTTCACCAGCCGCCTCTCGAATCTTTTCACCGTCTTCTTCTCCTCCGGCGTTTCGGCTTCCGACGAGTAGTTCTCCGTTCTACAACGATTCACCTTATTCTTCTTCTTCCCCTGCATTTTCTCCTCAAAATTGGCCATTCCTTTTTTCATGTTACAAGTATCAAACTTAAAGAACAGTAAGCCTCGCCGGAAAGTTATCGTCGGAAAATGCAGTGTCCGGCGAAGCTCTCCGGCTATCTCTCCTAGGCTGAGAGCAATTTTCTCACCTCTCGTGTATTTATATCCACAACCGAGGCGAAGCGCGTGAGTCATTTAAATCCTGCAGTAAGCCACGATTCAGTGCGCCAATCCTAGAGAGTCTTATGATCTTGAAACATCAAACATGTGATATCTTCATTGTAGGGCAGATATTAGGGGGTGTAGCACCGTAGTAATGAATTCGCGCGTGGTCGATTGCTGCTTTTCCAGACGAACGGATTTGACCTTTAGAATTCAAGGTTGGCGGAAGGTGAGAAATGTAAATTCGGTGGCTAATAAAATAAGTGGGCCACACGCGAGTATGGTTTTGCCTACTCCTCGCATGTTCTAGTTGACACGTGTACATTTTCAACTTGTCCGTCACATGTCCACTTGGAAATAACCTATATGAAGAGAGGCATTAAAAGAATTTTAGTCGGCTCCCCGTAAATTATTTAATAATAAAATTAGGAATTAAATATTCAATTTCTAATAAACAATTGTTCGTGACAATGAGATTAGGGCATGTAACATACATACTATATTATAAACAATTTTTTTTAAATTAGGGAACCCGCGATCGCTAACTTTTAGATGCATACTGATTAAACTTTTAAATTGACGCAATAGCCTGTAAATCACGCCAATCGAGTATTTCGTACAAGACAAGCCTTGTATGACAGGCTCGATCGAGAGAGCGTAGATAAGAGAATTCGAACACAAGACCTATCATAAATATAATTATATTATAAACTTAAGTAAGCTTCTAACAACTATCACACACCAAAAAATTGTCTTATTTGTTATAATTATCTTTAAGAAATTTTTGTTATTAATAATTTTTATAATTATTTCAAATTGAGATATATAATTAATTGTTGGTTTCAAATAATAATTCCTTTATGTTATAACTATAATTATATGTATGTTACTCAAGGTTATGTAACATACATGCCATATTAAAAACACAATTATATTATAAATTTTAGTAATCTTTAAACAATTATCACGCATTAAAAATTAGCTTACAATAATAACAACATCTAGTAAAAATCTTATAAAGACGTGAAATTTGAGGAGGTCCAGTAATATGTAACCTTACCCTTAACTAATAGAGATTTTGTTTCCAAATTACCCACATGAATGAATGAAAACAATAATAATAATAATAATAATAATAATATGTAGTTACCATTGAAGCTAACTATAATAGGCAAGAGTTAAAAGATATAAGAGAACTACCAGGATCTCTTTATAAGAGATCATTTACTTAAATTATAACATGTCAAAGTTTTATATTGTGGATCACACTTTAAAAATTATCTTCTTTGAATTAATTGTTTATTTTAGAATACAAACTTTTTCATTAATAATATATGTAGACAAAAATTTTAAATTTAAATTAAGATTATTTTAGATTGCACTTTTATCATTCAATTATATTATAATTATTATCATTGTTTTAAAAACCGAACCAGTTTTATAGTCAAAACCTTGAATTGTCTAACTTTTTGATTTAGTTTAATAATTTTTTTATTAAAAACCGATTGCTTTATTAATTAATAGACTAATTTTTCTAAAATGATCGGTTTTTATAAACAAAAACAAACCAATTAATTTTCATTGAACAATCTATTTTTTAATTACACTTTAAATTGTTCAATAAGTAAGCATAATATTTTTCAATCAATTTTAAAATTGTTCAATTTTATTCAATCTTTAACCGATTTTATGACGGTCTAATCGGTTGAACCTTTTAAACCTTAAATCTTCTGTCTTACTGGTTTAACTTCCTGTCCGGTTTTGAAAACATTGATTATTAAACATAAATAAACCTTTTAATCGTTGAGATAATACAATTTTGATCATATAATGTGCATGATTCATCAAGAATTAGGTAAAATTCCTTTATGTGAAATGCAAAAGACTCTTTGAAACTTTTCAAATTTGACATGATGTATAACTCAGGCAAGTTTTGCAAGCACCAACATGAAGAAAGAGTTATCTCTCTTCTTACGGTACAAGTAAGAGTAAAAAAGAAGGGATATATTACATTGACAAGGCATGTTGATATGTAGGGAGACAAAGAGCTTGCTTGTGAACAATATACTTAAATTTCCACAAGAAAAGCAAAGGAGTTCACCTAAAAACGGAAGTTGCATTGGTTAGTTTAGTTTCTTGGAGACTTGGGAATGTATTGATTAAAGAAAGGAAAAAACGTAACCCCAAGGCGCAGGTGAGTTGATAAGGGATTTTTCTGACTTAAGTGAGATCGTGGGTTTGAACCCCCCTTATATATGCAGTCATTTAAAATTTGAGGCCAGAGTTTTACCTCTCGCAAGGGACCTATTCGGCTTGAGCGGGAATTAATTTAGGTGTGGATGGCTTAAAAATATCTTTCCATAGTTGAAACCCGCCAAAAACACTTCGTAAGCAACTAAAATAAAAAAAGAAAGGAAAAAACGTATCATAAGGGATTTGATTGTGTAATGAATGAGGTCATTGGCGTGAAGTGCGTTGAGCTCTTAACATATCTCAAAAACTTCGGGTTTGGCCTTATCATGTGCTCAAAAGGTACGTCCAGGTTAACCCAAGATGCGTTTAATATGATTACACGGGTGGCAATGAATTAAATATTTGAAATTTTATTAATTTTGTCTAGTTATTATTTGATAAATTTTTAAAATAATATTATTCTAATCGGATTATTTAAATTGTTCGAGTAATCTTTTAAACCTAAATTTAGTATAGAATTTAGTTAAATTAAAATTAATTTTTTTGAATTTAGATCTAACTAAATTCAGGCTTAGTAGTTATTTCTACGAATAGATAACTATTCGTATGTTTTTACTATTACTTTTTATTAGAATGATAAAAAGTTAATTTTATCTTAAAATTAGCATATTAAATTTAACTTGACATGATCGAATGTCCCAAAAAAAAAAAGTAAAATAGAATTTAAATATAAAGATATTTACTTGAAATATTTTTATATTATAATTTAGTAGATTTAGATTTGAACATAAAACTACCTATTTGAATTGGAATTGGACCTAAATGATAGGTACCAATCTATGGTGCATTCCATTTCCATGGAGTGTGGCCCATAAATGTCAAGCATAAGATCAAGAGCTATGGACAGGTTTCATACTTAATAGATCAAAATTCATGTTCATTTAGTTTAAGTGAATAATTCGTATTTAATAAATTATTGAATATATATACTATAAGACTTATTTAATCTAATCAAGTGTTATATTTTTTCAATATAAAAAAGAGAATAAGAATTACTATAATACTATAATATTTTTTCAAAAAAAAAAGAATTACTATAATATTTACCAATATTTTAAAAATGAGACTGAAAATTAAAATGGTAAAAAAATAAGGTTTAAAGTATAAAAAGTTTATTAGGCATTAGACCATTGTAAAACCAATTAAGAAATTAAATAAGATTAAAGAATTTGAAATATGATTGAAGGAAGTTGCTTTATCAATAAAATAATTTGAAGTTTAATTGAAAAAGACTAAATTAAAATTTATTTATTTATTTTGATTTATAAAAATTAATTAGTTTAAAAAGTCAATCAATTAATTAATAAACTAATCGACTTTTAATAACAAGAGTTATTAAAATAAATCAATCTAAAAAATTGATCAATTTAAGGTTTGTACAATTCTACTAACCGAACCGATTCGATTTTTTAATCATTAATATCTACGATAGGATTCAAAAAGGCGTAGATTTCTGAAAATTTTATTAAGAAAAAATTGTTTGAATAAAGGACATAAAATGATAAATATTTTGTTCTTGAAAATAATTATCCTTTTATTGAGTTGTAAATAATTAAGTTATGATAGAAAGTGTGGACATACAATATTAGAAAGTTAGTGCAAAATTTATTCTTTAAATTTAGAAATTCTCCTAATAAAAAATCATTTAATTATTTCAATCATATTTTAAAATTTTATTTAATAAATTAATAACTTAAAAATAATAATTAATTTGAATCACTTAAGCTATATTTAGTTGGATGTTTATTAATAGAATGTAATATCATTTCATCGTTTGAGATGAGAGTTTATAATGGGATGGAAGAGGAGGGTTTATATTACATCGCATTCCATCATAAACAGTAAAAATGAAAGACCTTCGATTTTAGGAGTTTAGGATGGAATGTAAAACCAATGTTTTAAAAACCGGATCGGACATTGAACCGGTCGAAGGAAAGGTTTAAGGTTTAGGGGTTCAACCGGTAGTGAACCGCTATCAAATCGGAATATAATAAATAAGATGAAAATTTTATAAGAATAAATAAAAAT
>JAOQMQ010000195.1:1354676-1372376 GCA_027563845.1 Erythroxylum subrotundum
AATTTTTATATGCATAAATAATTTTTATTACAAAATAAAATATAGTTAAAATTAAAAATAATTTTTATTTTTATGTTGTCAAATAGTCTACTGTATAAAACTCTTTTAAAAATATTCATTTTTAAATGACAGTTAAACAGTCAATTGACTTCTTAGAAAAGTTTTTCTTAAAAAAAATATATAAAAAAAACTCTACTGATATAAGCCCAATCAAATAAAGGCTGAGTCGAGTTTTAAAAATCTATATTCGGGTTCGATTACCAAAAGATTAATAGGGATCGAGACTTTAGGTTCTAGTTTAGTTAGATTTTGAATGTTAGGTCCAACCTGATCAATCAATCAATTAATCAATCCGATAAGATCAAATAATCAGAGCTTGGCCTGAATCCATTAACTCAATTTTTACCATTCCTATTAATCAGTCTTAACTTTTAGTCACATTATTCTAAGATTACTGCTCATATGCACACATCAGGAACAGACATTGCACATGATCTTAGCTCCAGCGATCATGGGAAAGCTGAACGTGACAAATGACAATTACTTAACCGAAGACAAGCTGGTCACCGCAAACAAGAAAGATCATGTCCTCGACCACGAAGAAGATGCGGTGGAAAGCGAAACAAATAAAATAGTCTGGAAAGAGGACCACCTACCATAACCTAAAAGTCTCCATTTGAGCTTCATTTTCAAACACGAGAGAGAGGTGATTCCATCAACGAGAGGCTGTTTTGAGACCTCAGCTTATCTCAAAGCAAATGGTAATACTGGTCACGAATTTGCTCTGAACGATGGGTGTGTATGTGGTAGATGTTTGATATTGGATTTGGACTTCCTTTAATTTTAGATTTTTTTAGGATATAAAAATGTTAATTATTATTAAAATATCTAGTTCGAATGTCTTCTATTATTAAAAATAATTTACATTATTATTATATTTCATAATTTAAATTTTATTTAATATATTTTAAAAGGTAACTTAAAATTTTTAAAATTTTAAATTATTACTTCATTAAATTTGTGAATTACGAAAAAAAGAGTTCCATGCTCCTCAACGACTCTCTATTCATTTTATCATTTCTCCAACTCCGAAAAATTTGAAGGATAAAATGGTAAAATCCGTTTTCAGCAAATTCAAAGAAGAATACCCAGAATTATATAGAGCCTCTTGTGACCCAATAATGATAATTAGCCCAATCTTTCCTCATGAAGACGACATTAGTGGCCGTCCGGTCCATTTTGTCCACCTTGATGAATATGAGGTTATGTCAGTCATGTTAATGACATTTCATTCGAGGTGTAGATTTATCTATGAATAGTTATTTTTATTTTATAAATATATTATTTACAACAATGATAATTATTAATATTCCCTGACAATTATAATCATTTCAAAAATGATAATTATGATTATAAAAAATTGAATAATATCTATTTTATTTGAATTGGATACAAAAACTTCATTTTCTGCAACTTAACATATTTTTATCATAATATCTCCTAAGATAAATCTAAAATAGAAATAAATAATATTTACAATTCTATTATTTAAAAAATCTTCCACTTTCAATTGATACAAAAACTTCTTTTGTGCTATTTAATGTATTTTTATTTTAATATCTCCTAAGAAAAAATCCAAATAGACACGAAACACAAAATACGATATCGTTTCATTAATCATGATTTGGTCTGTTAGCTACTACTGACGTATACTAATAATAAAGTTTTTTGGACACGTGACATATCACGTAAGCAAATTTAATGAAGAAAAAATTGAAAATTTGAATATTTTATTACTACTTTTTAAAGCTCGAGTTATAATCGTAAAATTGGCCAAAATTTGAGATTCTTTTATAATTAACCCGTTAATTTTTATAAATCGAGATAAAGTAATTAATTTTTGATTTAATAAGGTCAAATTTTAACTTCTTTTTTATAGTACATCTTCTTCTTCCAATTTATAACTGAACAAATTTTATGACAATTTAAAATAAATTGAACATTTTATTACTACTTTTTAAAGATCGAGTTATAATCGTAAAATTGGCCAAAATTTGAGATTCTTTTATAATTAACCCGTTAATTTTTATAAATCGAGATAAAGTAATTAATTTTTGATTTAATAAGGTCAAATTTTAACTTCTTTTTTATAGTACATCTTCTTCTTCCAATTAATAACTGAACAAATTTTATGACAATTTAAAATAAATTAAACATTTTAAATCTTAAATGCCTTATCTTATGTATTTAATTTTACCGATATAATTATCTTATCAATCTCTTATTTTATCAATATTTAAATTTTGATTTAAACATAAAAAATAATACTTTTTCATTTACAAAATATTTCCATAACTTAAATTCATTTTTTGCACCATCTTTATATATTAATACCAATGATTAAAAAATCGGACCGAATCAGCTAATTTGACCAAAATAAATACGAATCGGTCTAATTTTCGGTCCAGTTTATATTTATAACCTTTCTAAGTAAAAATCAGTCAATTAAGTAACAAACTAGCCGGTTTACTAAAAACTGCTCGATTTTCTCTAAAAATCGGTTTATAACTCATTCGACACTTTTATATTATGTGGATCCCACCATTTTTAAATGTGGGCCCACCTTAAACATCAAATTTCCCTCCTCTCTCTCTCTCAGTGAACACCGCCCTATGTTATAATTGTTAAATATTATATTATTTATTTATCTCTTTATATTTTTATTAAAATATTAATTTAAAAATATATTACTATTTTAATCTTTAAAATATAAATTTATTTAATCTCACTAATAAATTATATTTGTCAAATTTTAATATCTTTATTTATCTCCTTACATTTTAATTGAATTTTTAAAATTTTTATTGTTAAAATGTAATTATTATTTTTATCCAAATTTGTTTAATAAATTAAATTATTAGTTATTATATATAAGTAAATTTGATTAAAATAATTTAAGAACGTGTTAAAAATAATATTTAAACTATAAAGAGTATATTTAAAGGACATTAATCATTCTTATTAACTTTCTTTAAACATATTTCAAAATTTATGAATTTTTAAGTAGAAGATAATATGAAAACATAGTTTTTATTTTTATTATCATTTTAAAATTTACGTTAGATTTAATCTTAGTTTAAAATTGTAGATTTATTATATATTAATAGAGATTATGTGTATTTTTATATCAAAATATTTTATTTTATATTATATTTTTACTTATTCTTATAATTTTTATCCTTATTTAATACCGGTTAAACTTTTAAATCTTAAACCTTTCTTTTGACTGGTTCAATGTCTGGTCCGAATTTTAAAATATTCATTAATACATGAAAAAATTAATATATTATTGATTTGGAAATATAACAAACTTAATAACAATTACGTTCTGGCAATAAACTTCAAATTGTGAAGTGTCATCCCAGTTTCTTGGTTGCTTCGTGTACAAAATCTCATGCATTACATGTAAACATGTTCAGATTAATCAAACCAGCACAACACAAACACAAATTGTATTGAAATAAAGTCTCAAAGCTCCTGATCCCCAGACCTAACATCATCCTGAATCTGCTGGGCTTTGTGCATGGCAGCCTCCGTTGTCTGACCAACCTTCTGTTTAGCAGCATCATAACCTTCCTTAGCCTTCTCCTTCATAAGTTCTTTGGCTTCTTCAGCTTTCTCAGCAGCTTCATCTTTAGCTTTCATCACCTTCTCCATTGCTGCACCCGTCGTCTCTTCAGCTCTTTCCTTTGCCTCGCATGCCTTCTCGTTTGTTGCTTCAATTGCCGCATTCTTCATGTCCTTGGCCTTCTCTGCACAGTTTTCCGAAGTCTCTGCTCATGCAAACAAAACACCTTAAGAACAACTAGTTACTATAAGAATCTGTGGCATGATAAGCAGAGAGGGGGTTCGTAATTACCTGAGACTTTGTGTTTGGTGTTCTTAGCAGCTTGAGAGACAAAATCAGAGGCTGTTTCAGCCTCATCATGCTTGCCTCCAATGGTTTCAGAAAGCTTCTCCTTAGCCCATCCAGCCCAGGATTCAGACCCTTCTTTGACTTTCTCTGCAGCTTCTGCCATCTTCCTTGCAATCTCACCACTTTCTTCATTAGGAATGTGTTCAACGCTTGCGCTACTGCAACTCCTAACAATCATTACGACCACCAACAACAAGAAGAGCCCCCTTGAGTAGCCGCCATCTTTTTTCCTGTCGGAAACCATAATCTTTGCATACATATGTTACAGTAGTTGGTACTGAAGGAAAACAAAATCAAATTCTTAAGATGGTGTCGATCCAAGAACTTGGCATTAAATTTGTTTCTTCGAAAGAAACGTCGGTGTAAAGATTGAAACGTGGGAACATGGGAAAGCGCGAGTAACGGGGAGGTGGAGTAGTGTCACGAGAAGTTATGCCATGTGGCAGCTTCTGGACAAAAGCTTCATTCAATCCTCCAAATTCGTTGCTTTCTTGTTAAAGTTCCATGATCTATGGAATAACTAACAATATCTTCATTATAAAATAACTAATATTATAAATAATATTAGATAAAATTTTTGATTAAAAATTAAACAAAGCAATTAAATATATAATATATCTCTTTTAAACAGTTTAATTTTTAACTTTTCAGTTTGATTTTCTTTAATTATTTTTATCGTTAAAAATCGATCAATTTATTAATTAATCGGTTCACTTTCGTAAATTAATAAATTTTTATAAACTAAAATAAATCAATTAATTTTCATTTATCAAACTTCATTTTAAATTAAACTTCAATTTTTTTTATAAATAATAATCAATTTTTAAATTCTTTAATTTTATTCAACTTTTAATTAGAAATAATTATTCAGAATGGTTCAACTCAGGACTGACTTTATCGTAAACCTTGATTTCACTAATGCCAAGATAAGACGTCCTTAAGTGAAAACTTTCAATCTAAGTCCCCTGCCTGGGGTTAGGACAGGTGAGCATAGTTGAGCCTGCCTTGAGACTGCCTTTTCTTTCTGGGGTAGGGCACTCTTCATTCTTCGTTCCAAATTGTCTCAATCAAAAAGGGTCAACTCGATGGAGAGCAGATATATTTTACATCTCAGAGGGGCTATAACATCGGTCAAGTATGCCGTGCGCTTAGAGGATTTTATGACAATCTAATTTTGTCGGAACGATTTAACTTTCAGTCTAATTTTTGGACTACAAGCTTGAAATTCGACTTCACATATGAGCAGAGCCAAATCAAATATAAACAAACTATTCTGAGATGCTTAAACTCTGCACACATGATTTATTCAGTTTTTGAACGTTACCACAGATTCGTGTCATTCTTCTTTGGCACTAAATTACAAGCCTCTGGCTCAGTTCGGTCCCTATTGGTAGTAAACATAATATTATGTAAAAGGAACTAAATTTTCTACATCATCTAATTCCCAGAGCCACCCACTTGGGTCTCAAGATCAAAACTTCCAAATTCAATACCATTTAGTTACATGGAAGAAACCAACTACTGAGAATTGTCAGCTGCCAATACTCTGTTTCATGGTTCTGAAAGGACATGCATCATCCGCTGCTGGTTATGTTGCCAAAACACAAACATTGCTGATCAGTAACGAGAGCAAGATCCATATTATAGGTATAAGTAATGTTTTTGAAGATAAGAATAAGGTAAAAAACATACTTGAAAGCAAACCATCACAATCTGAATCATATCACAAAGTGCTTGCTCAATGCATCAGCCACATATAACTTTGGGTTTCAAGGGTGCATATGTAAGTTTTAGATGTGCACAATCACAAGCGAATGATCAGAACTAATAAAGAAACATATCAATGAAGAATAGCACCTACCCGCTATGCATGTAGGTTAACTCTAGGACTTTGCAGGTCTTCTTATTGTGGCCGAGCCCTTTGCACTTGCTACATTGAAGCTGTCGTTTTATAATATCCACTGATTCAGCTTGCTTCATCTTTGGTCGGCCAGGAGGGCGTTTAGTTGGTGGTGGGGTTACAACAACTCCTAGATCAGTTGATTCACCTTGTATCGGTCTGTCAACATTTGGAACTGGATGAATCGATTCAGCATATGTAGAACGGTAACTCTCGGTTGTGAAATATCGGGAGCAATAATCGTATGGATTTCTCCCCATACATTCAAATACAGCAATAGCATGACAGCAAGGTAGACCACTTAGTTGCCATCCTTTGCAACTACATTCACATCGATCAATATCAACAATTTCAACACATTCTCCTCGAACCTCAAAGGTGCTACCATGGGAGATCAACACTTGAAGAGACCTTGCAACTGATGTTTCCTTTTCCAACTTCACTTCATTTGAGGGAGTTAACTTAGTGATCCATTGGTCAGATTCCACTCGACGAGTATAAATTAACTCCATCATCTTGCATCTTAATACATCAATCATTTGCGTTATTGGCAACTCATGTGCTTCTGATACCCAACTATAGAAATGCTGTCCAAAGTTTGATGTAATGTGATTATACCTAGCTCCAGCAAACCATGCATTCGCCCAATGTTCAGGTTCACTCTGCATAACCCAATCATAAGCTTCAGGAGATATACCCTTTATGTTCTCAACAGAACGTTGGAATCCCTCAAGCCTGGGTGCATAGGCTGCTGAATAAAAATCATTTATCATGAATCTTCTAGCTTCGTGGGAAAACTGCCCCTTCAAGTCCTTATTAAGTTTCTCTGTGAGACGACGTAGACAATAGCTGTGGTAGCAATTATCAAAAACCTCAGCCAGTGCATTCTTCAAACCATTTTGAAAATCTGCAACAAATGTAATTTGGTGAGATACAGAGATTGCAGATTTCAATTCTGCAAGAAACCAATGCCAATTATCCTCCGATTCAGTATCCACCACAGCAAAAGCCACAGGAAAAATACAGTCATCAGCATCAGCAGTAGTTGCAGTCAATAGAGTCCCTTGATACTTTGAGTTTAAAGGAGTGCTATCAAGGAAAATCAGAGGGCGACAACCCTGCTCAAAGCCACATATTGAGCCATGAAATGAAACAAAAAGACGATGGAAGGTCGAGTCATCCTTCGTGGAGAACGTAGCAATACTGCCAGGATTAGTTTCCTTTATTTTCTCACAGAAAAATGGCAATTGATTATATGCCTCTCTATATGAGCCTTGAAGTTGCTCTCTTGCAATCTCTTTTGCACGCCATGCCTGAGAATAGTTCAAATGAATTCCATACTCCCGTTTGATATCCTCAGCAATGTCCTTTGGCTTATAGTTGGGTGAAACTTTCAGTTTCTCCTTTATGATGCTACCCACCCAACCCCTAGTTGCCCGATAGCCAGCTTTAGCAATAGCACCTTCACATGTGTGATTTGGATTCATCTTTTTAATGCAAATCAGTTGAGTTGTTGACAACCTTGATGCATATATCCGCCAAGGACAACCTTGATGTTTGCATTTAACAGAAACACGATGGCTATCATTTTTCTTATATCTATAAGCAAATCCATGAGCAATTGAGTACTTATGCAAAGCTTCTCGGAATTCAGCAATACTATTGAATCTTTGATCAACACCCGTGATAGTGTTTTCCCACTGTAGAGCAGCTTTTCGATGATTTTCATCCATATTTTCAGGAGGAACACAAGATATAGGAGTTTCATCACGCACATCCATAACAACTTGATCAATGGCATTGACCATATCGACATCCACATCAATTGGCCCAACAACGGGAACCACAGCTTCCAACACAGTTGTCCGACTTGATCTGCTAGCAGGCATGTTAGACACATTTCGAGCAACTGCTTCCTCTGTCATAACGAAAACATCAACACTCACTGAATCCCGTACAAAACTAATCATGCGCTTTAAATCTTTCTCTTTTGAAATGGTGATGGGAGTCTTCTTGTTTCCAGGAAGGAAGTACTTAATCGTCATTGTATCGATACTATAATTGAAGGTTTCGGCCAATTCAGTCTTGAATGCCTTCAGCTGTGTGTCCTCATCAATGTCAATAGCATAAGCATCACCACCGCTGTAGGACAATGATCCATCTTTGTTTGTGACAAACTCCCCACCTGATTGGCATATAGCTATTACTTTCTTTGCAGCCATAGCCTGTCAGCCAAGAAGAGGAAAAAACATAAAGAAACAGAATGAAGTCATAAAGTGGACAACATAAAGGATGGGAATCCAGTAGGATAAAGACAGCCATTCTAAAGCTCAACTAAAATGAGATGTGGAGTCTTCACAGTAAATCAGAGTATCATGAAATTGCGTATTCCTTAAAAGGGAAAGGTGCAACGATGGACACCAGACAGTACCGAAGTTAATATGAAATCCATGTCTAATCCTAAAGCAGAGAAAGTTACAGATAGTTTCCATCACAGAAAGGAGAATTTAAGGACATTGCAGAGAACCCTTTTCTAAGAATCATTGGGATAACAATTCAAACATTAAACTAGCAGAAGAAGCCTCATTTATCACAACAGGAGATAAAAATTAACAGTTAAAAAAAAGAAATTTCTGAGAAAAAGTGACCCTAAAATTAAGAGTGAGAATGAAACGCCACAATGACGATGAAGCAAAACAAAGAAAAAGCCAGATAATTGAATTGAAAGACTTGAAGAAAAAAAGGAAGTAGAATCCAACCATTTTAGGAGTCAGAGAAGCCCAACCCACAATGGTAATTGATCACAGTTGCCTCTTCTTCTTCTTCTTCTTGATCTTATTGACGTGAGGAATCACAATCTGGGTTGTGCTTGCAATTCGCTGCATACAGAAATCTCTCAAAAAGAAGAAGAAAATGTTTCAAAAATTAGCTGAACAAGAAAACACAGAGAGATAGAGAGACAGAGTGGTGTTGAGAAGCAGCGAGCGAGCCTAAACTCACCGACGAAGCTGAGCAAGATGGAGGAGGAGATCTGTTGCTTGCAGCTAAAACGTAGCGTTTTGATAGCTTAATTATGACGACACTGAAAACCAGAAATAAGTAATGTAAACCCTAATAATTAGTATTTCCAACATATTAATTTAATTAATAAATTCATTAAAAGGTATATGTTAACTAAAATTACTTAAAAATATTTGCAATATTAAAAATATTTTACTATATTTTAGTTTAATTATGATATTAAAATTAAGTTATAAAATTATTTAATTATAGAATTATTTTAAATTAAATAAAATTCGAGTTAATTGAGCTCACAATACTAAGATTTAACTTAATCAATCAAAAATTAAAAAAAAAGTCTAAAAATTTTAATAAATTCAAGGTTTAATTATAATCGAATTCAACTATAATAACTCATTTAAAAGATATTTTTAACTAAATTTGTTTAAAGTTTTTGCAATATTAAAATATTTTACTATATATTTGTTTAATTATTCTATTAAATTATGTTATTAAAATTAAATTATAAAATCATTTAATTTTAGAATTATTTAAATTTTATTTTATATATATTTTAAACGAATTTAAACTAAGTTTATTGATTATAAAGCTCTAATTCAACCAGAATATTGTTATCTTGGGGTTGATTTTGTTGATAAACAAAATTTAAGTCAATTAAACTCATACTTGAAAAACTCGAGTTGAACTATCTAAAATTTGAAAAAAATTTAAAAATTTAAAAAAATTCAAAATTTACTTAGATTCAAATTTGATTATAATAACTCAAGTTTGATCGAATTTTAATTCAAATTCAAACTTATTAAAATTTTAGACTAAGCTCGACCTGACCCGGCTCATTTGCGTGCACATTTGCCCTTGATTGCCTTAATGTTAGTTTTGCCAGACACGAGCAAGCTTACATTCTTGATTCTTCTGAGCTTTCAGTGCTGAAAAGAACAATACGCTTATGCTTGAAGTTATCAGGAGCTGTACTCCTTTCATATGACATCATAAACATCATGATCAAACAGCAGATAGAATCAATCTGCAAGTGTCCATACCATCAAACCTTCTCTTCAATGCTTGAAAGAGCTAAGACCAGAAACCGAACCGGACGATACAAATGCATTCGAGTTACAAACTTCTCAGAATAATCATCTTCACTACTACACCGACCTTCCAGACGTTCATAAATTTCACATCAGGGAGTAGCTTCCCCAATTGAATCACAGGGCTGCATAGTTCTTTACAACAAGATGCTGCATCTTTCATGTCTCGTAAAAACGAAGTTCCACCATGAATTCCTGATGCTTTGGGGAGTACCAAGCTATAGCCTTTGCTGAACCAAGAACATGTAATGCATACTCAACGGCGAACACTGGCTCTTTCACGTCCACGTCCACGTTCCAGTCTTTGTTTTTCCAGTCTAATGCAACTCCAGAATCAACTCTAAAGCTGAAAGGTCCAGCAATCTGCATTTAATGCACAGGTAGAAGAAATAGTGAATAGCTGCCACTTAGAAGTCCAGAAGAAGTTCGGAACAAACTTTTTGTTAAATTGGAGTAATTGGCAAAAAGCAAGCAACTATTTTAATCCAATTCAATCCTAGTAAGATTATGCAGTAAAGTACAAACTGAATTGTGCAAAATGCTAGGTACCTGCTGCTGAAGAGAAATAGTAACATTGGGGCAAATTGCATTAACAGCTCCCATGTTTGGTCGCTGAGAGTTGAGAAGATCTAGTGCTAATTGATGAGCACCCAAAAGAAATTTGGAACCTGAAGGGAAGTCTAGGCGAGCATGAAAACGTGTAAGATCAAGAAATAATCTTTGGAAGTTCCCGTACTGAGCTGTGAATGTTGCAGAAGCAAATAAATCTGCCAGCAAAGAAGATTTAACTGCAGGAGCATGTAGAAATAAGCCTTTAGAACCCTGAGTATCAGAATCTACTTGCAGCCTGGTTGAATTTTCTCCAATACAGGCTCTCAAGGCAGCACCTATACGTGATAGAATTTTACAATCATAGCTACATATTAGAATCTGAATAAAGTACAACTTTAAGTACCATAATAAGGTGTAACTGCACCAATGGCAAAAAATAAACTGTGTCGTAGATTACAGCCTTAAAAGAGCAGCAGGTACAGGTACAGGTACAGGTATCTGTTTCTGCAACCAAGTTCCGTTCTTTATGCGTTGCACTAGCTTGACAGTTACTAGCATGATGAAACATAAAAGATTGGGACAGATGATTTGCTCATTCTTTGAAAGAGTCCTTACTTTAGGCAACTATACAGTTATTTGAACTATATACACGAGAATGCATTGCAAATTTGACTAGAAGCTTGCATCATACCAATGATCCCTGAGGCAGAAATATGAGGATTTGACAGGAACATGTCAAAGGGTTGTACCATCTTCAGCTTCTGAGCCTTGCTTCTCCAAAATTCAACATCTTTCTTAAAAGAAAAGGCACCTTTCAGAGATGTACCAGGAAGCAGTGCAGCAGGAACTTGGGAATTCTGATCAGCTTCAAACGGTTTTGGCAAGCCCTCATTATGTTGCATGCACAGATGGTAACTTAAACCAGATTCAGAACCACCAACAGAAGCCAGATCCATGGCAAAAGAGACAGGTACATCCCAGTAATTCCCAAGATTGTCAACAAAAAGTGCAGGCCAAGCTGCTTCTGCAGTAAAATTGTGACATGGGAACTACCAAAACAAAACAAGTGAAGAAGAGAAAGGATGCTTCGTGAAGAGCAGAATTAAGGGAAATAAGCAAAGTGACAGGAACAGGAACAGGAACAGTAGAGAAATTCACATGCCTTGTGATGGAAAACTGCTTTCTTTCTTGATTTCCTGCTATGTCCATAGGTATCTAAGCTGAAGAGGAGAGTATCATCAGGTGTTAACAAGAGCTCCGAACATAAACCAAGTGCATACAAGGATTTATCCCGAAGAAGTCTTCCCATACGGTGCAGGGTCGAGGAGGATTGCGAATCTTCACCATGTTTGAGAGAAGACACAAACTTCTGCAAATTGAATTGACCCAGAAACGTAGCAAACCTGCAGAGCATATAGAACAGTCAAAACAGAAGCAATTCATCAAACACCAGAGCATCATAAAGATTTGTACTTCTATGGAGATTTTAAGTTGAAAAATGGATGTAGAAATAAGTAAAATTTACCAGTTGGAAGTGGAGGGGAGAGTGAGGACGCGCTGAAGAGAGAAGCCATGAGAGGGGGAGGAGTAAGAAAGAAGAAAAGGGGCAGCCATAAATCGCTGGAAGAAATCGAGCTGTTTGGGTCTGGAAAGCTTTGTGCCTCTGGAGATTCCTAAAGGGAGAGGCTCTCCTGGAACAGCCCTTGCTTCTCCTTCCAATGTTCTTGGAGTGGAAGCGTCAAGCTCCCACGACTCTCCATCCATTACCCATCTCAGTTTCTTCATCTCTTTCTTTCTTTCCTTCTTTTTCCTCAAGCACCCACCAAAAATCTCAGCTTGTTGACCAAATTTGCCAAGAGAATCCCAATCCGATGTTAGTTATTTATTTTATGTAATACAGACCAGCGCCGTCATTTTGTTCTCAATACAAATGTCTGCAGTTGCAACAACACTACTCTTACAAAGGATGTCATCTGTGTTTCTTTGTATGTATATCGCCACCCCTGCCATTGCTTTTCTTTCTTAATTAAAAAGGCTTTCTTTACTTGGAAGAAGTTTGAAAACATTGATCTTAGACTTGTAAACCATTGCTCTAAGCAGCCAACTAACATGTAGTAAGTTCTTTCTGCAGCTGTCTCTCCAACGGCTGTCTTCTCTCCGATAATGCCAACATGCAAATAAAACTTTTTTATAGGGCTGTTTTCTTTCAGAAAGTATGAAAACACTCATGGTACTGGCACACCAATAAACACCATCGGGGAGAAAACAGCCCCGTTGAGAAAGCTACTGGACCGGAGAGAAAACAATCCCTTGAGGTGCAACATACTGAGTTGAAAACCTCGTTTCTCAAATTCTGGCACTTGTGCTTTTGTACACAGTCTATATTCCTTGACTTGTATCATTCATCCTGCATATGCAGTTTAAATACTGATCACAGCTTGGCATAATGAAAGGCGAGATCAGATAACTCTGTAAGAAAAATAACAATGAAAATTCCGTCTTAAAACACCCTTTAGGAATCCCAGCCTGCTTTTCCATTAGTCAAGATAAGTTAATACTAATTAGACAAAAATCTACAAGAATCAGAAGATCGACACTTCGACTTTTAACAATCCGTGTACATTTCTGTTATCTCCTCTGCAAGTAATCACAAGTTGGGTAAAAGTAGGAACTGCAATGGCACATTTGCTCCTCTAATCAGCCTCATGAAATGGATAGGCTATAACAATCTCAGATGGCAGTGAATGGATCGAACTTGTTTGCCCAAGGAAATATGCATCTGATGGACTAGGCAAAGATTCTGGCGGCAATTTCCCACTTTCCTTTCTGATGCATCCTCTCCTTAATTTAATGAAAACAATTGCTGACAAGTTTTGGAAAAGGGCATATATGCAAACAAATAAAATCGAGTTTGGCTTTGTTAATGTTGATCTTGAATCTTCAATGAGACTAATTCACTTTCCTGCATTTGACCTCTGTATCTTAAACTGTTAGGGAACCATCTTCTGTACCTCTCCGGCCAGAACCTGGAAAAGAAAAGGTAAATGGATCATCTTAAGATCAAAGATGGAGTGTGAGCAAGTTCAGTATGCAAATGTGAATTAAAACCTAAAATGTGGTACGCTTAAAATGCTAGCATCCTTTCTGGAAGTTTCTATTTCATGTACCGGATGATAGTAAAGAAAATGAAATGAAGAATGAAACCGAGTAAATGCATGTTTGGGACAGGAAGCAGAAGAGGAAAGAAAAAATATATGAAGCATCTCGCTCATATCTTTTTCATTTCTACATTGCTTGGCTATATTTCAGACCATCCAAATCACCCGATTCCATAGTGACAGAATCATTCAATTACCAAGCTAAATTTTCAATCAAATATATCATGCAAGAACTAAATTTCAAGCATCAGAAGTTTCTGTAGAGATTGACGATCCAGACTGTAAAATCTTTTATTAACATAAAACTGCACAATCAAGTTTTGTGACCACTTACATGTCCAATCTTTCACATATTGCTCGGCGCACTGAAGAGTTCAGTCCATATGCTATCGAGTTAAATAGACCCTAAAATGAGAAGATGTTAGTTAACTTTTAGTTCTTGGCTTTAGAATCAGAAATCGTTAACTTTTAGTTCTTGGCTTTAGAATCAGAAATCAGTCTGTAAACCACACTATGAAAAACCATTTCCATGATCAAAAAACTGTATTTCAATTAACAATAAATGGCACTTCATAATTAAATTTGACATAATACAAGCAGCACAGCAAGCCTTTACGAGAATTAAATGAAAGAGGTTTCAGCAATGGCCACCAGAATTACCATGAGTGCTGCAGTTCCAACATCAAGAACTGAAAGCCAAAAGATTTTATGACCAGGCTCAATGAAATCATGAATGCGGTTGATCGTGCCAAACGTCCATGATCCAATCAGAATAAGTGGATAGTATCCCCAACGGTTTAAAGCCTTAAATTTATCATGAAAATAAGGTTAAACTAGAGACTGTTAGGAAACCAATTTAGCAGAAGAAAGATGGAAAAAAAACAACTCACACGAAATACAGTTCTTACTCCCATGGTTACATTAGGAACTTTATTAAGGCATTCCTTGCAATTTACAAGAGGCATAGCTCACTTTTATATCTGGAACTGAAACAACATATATATATATCCTACTAATTCAAGGGATTCCTCCAACAAAATCCTATTCAACACTGAAATGGGTCAAATCCTCAATACTAGACATTACATGGCACTGCATAGCATCTTATTGTGCATAGATGTCATATAGAGCAGATCAGACTCTACATACTCAATAACAGACAGCATTGTGATATGAAGAATATGTTAAAATAGAAAAAGATCAATTTCATAATCGAATAAGATAAGTTCAACGAAAGCAAGTAAAGAACAATGGTTTGACAGTGACCTTATATAACATATAAAGATTTGCAAGGTCTAACCAATATATATGATGGCCTATTGATTGGACAGGCAAAGAGATTATACCATGGGAATTATCTTGTGAAAGATGCAATTTTCCAAAATCACACCGGTGTAACATTAAGCCAATGAAGAGGA
Organism: Erythroxylum subrotundum; assembly: GCA_027563845.1. Classification (NCBI taxonomy): domain Eukaryota; kingdom Viridiplantae; phylum Streptophyta; class Magnoliopsida; order Malpighiales; family Erythroxylaceae; genus Erythroxylum; species Erythroxylum subrotundum. The sequence goes on from JAOQMQ010000195.1 coordinate 1,369,790, forward strand.
AATCCTTTCATTATATTGTAACATGCCAACCAATTTTAGTTTTGTAGACTAAGTCTTGTCAACATCTTTATTTCAGGAGAAAATTCTAAGGTACAAACTACATGTAAGGTGAGAACCTTCATATCTGGCCTTGCATCAACTTGATAAGCTCGATCTGACATACCAACAGCCATCTGAAGATTCCAAAATAGAATCAGAGTTGTCTCAACATCTACATGAGCCGACAGAAAAATAATATAGGGAAAAAATGGAAAAGAAATGTCGATATGGGTACATACCCGTGTTGCATTGTTTAACATGCGTATGACTTGAAAATATGTAAATCCATTGTAAAGGATTGCACCCCACAGTGGTATATAAAATGTTATAAAATGAACTGCCTGCAGATGTAGATACTAGATGTTTGAGCTGATAATTACTCAGTGCTTTTGACAGCTAAAAAGGAAATTTGAAAAGATTTGCTGCCATAAGTTCAGTCTCAACAAAAGCAGATTTCATGCAATATAACCTTCAGCATCAGACAGATCTTAATGTGTAACATCCAGGCGCCACTTATTTGTAATACAAATGCCTCTATTAAAAGGATTCAGGGCTCTGCTGAAGTTTAACATGAATAAACTGTCTTCCAATATATACATACATACACATGTAACAAGAGAAAAGAAGACAAAGAGAAAGGGAGAAGAATAAGAAGAAAAGAAACTTTGCTTCGTCAAAGGTTAAGTTACATTAATGCAAAGAAAATGGAGTCGATATTATGAGATATTACTTCAATTTTGAACCATTAAGAACTTCATCTAAAAGAATGAAAGTGAGGACTGCAAACACAGAACAAAATTTCACTGATTTACAATGTGATTATTAACGTCCTTGAAAGACTCAAGAGCCCAAAAATAAAAGCCAAATCATTGCAGTTCAATTTGCAAAATTCCCTAGCAACCAATGTACATCCATATCAACACATGTACATGACTGGCAATTATATGAACTTGCCTTCCTTGTTCTCCCTGTCTGTGCCCAACAATATGCGCTTAAATGTCCATGCTCATTACCAATGGAGCGTATTACAGTCATAACCAATGAAGTTCCTGTCAGGAGTTGACGGTGGTTCAAGTGTCAAGAAGATTCTTTGAAAAGATAAAAAGAAGTAGAAAATAGTAAAGTATGGTGACAATTTAGAATTTTTGATCCACAAACTGGAATTCATACCCCAAACATACAAGTGAAAGATTGCCTCTAGATCTTCCACATCAGTCTTGTGTTTAACAACAGTACGATGAAGAGTAAAAGCAATAGTTGTAGTCCAAAGGAAAGATGCAACACAGAAGAAATGTGTGCTATATCCCTGAGCATAACAGAAGAATCCTTTAGAAGGATCCCTGTATCAAACAGTCAAAAGAAAATAACCTTCTTAACTTCAAACACAGATAACTGAAAAAAAGAGACAAGCACAGAAGAAGAGATCGGTTCTAAAAGCATACCCAATTATGCTGAAGAAACTGCATAGCATGTCCTGAATTCCAGAAATTCAGAGCAATGAATATAAGAGAGTTAGATCCAAAGTAAAAAGAAGCAAAACATAGAATTGGCGAGAGAGAGAGAGAGAGTAATACAGAGAGGGCAAGGTAGAAGACGAGCTTAAAGGAGAACTTGCGAAGGTCTTTGAAGAGAACATAGCAAGCAACTATGAAGGACGAGCCGAGGAAGGAAAGACTTGAAGCGCCAGCGTTTACTTTCATCAGTATCCTCCTGTCGTGAGCCGTCAGGTTTCCGGCCACTTGCACGGTGGCCATCTCGAAAAAGAAAGTGTCTTTTACACCGCCGATCACTCCTCTTCTCTTCTCTTCAGTGTTGGTGGTAGTTCATTTTAACTAACACAGATTCTATATGATTTAGTTTCAGAATCTACAAAAAATGCCCAACAAGAAAAAAGAAACACTTTCAGATTCTGAAACAAAAAAGACGAGAGCTTTTTTTTTTTTTTCTCTGGTTTTTGAGGTGGATTGCATAACACGAAGCGGCAGGGAAAGACATCGTCTGAGAGATTCTTTTTAAATTATTAAATTAATAAATTACTAACAGATGGCATCGCTTTGGCTAAGTGACTAAGGCGCTTGCCTGTTAAGTAAGTGCGGTTCCCCCGCGTGAGTTCGAATCTCGCAGGCGACGCTCTTTCTGTCTCTTTTCACCTGAGACATAATGTTAAGCAAATAAAAGTTGGGCCGGCTTAATCAGTTTGGGCTCGATCCTAAGTTAATATATTTAATTTTTTTAATTCGATCAATTAAATAATATTTAAGTCATTTTACGAGTTTCAAATCGAATTATATCTTAATAAAACCTTCAAAAAAAAATCTTAATAAAAATATTTTGTTTATATTTTATAATATGATTTACAATTAATTAAATATGTTATTTAATATATTAATTTTAATAAGAATTACGGATAATTTAATTTTGCTTAATAATTTTATCTAATTTGTGTAATCAAATTAAATATAATAATTATTAATAAATATAATTAAATTTAAATTATCTTAAAATATATGATTTTCAAATAAAATTTGATTTAATACTTAAAGTATAT
>JAOQMQ010000195.1:1394357-1434970 GCA_027563845.1 Erythroxylum subrotundum
GGTTAGAATTGAAATTGTCTCGTTCGTAGCATATCTATCGTTATTATTTTTTAACTGAGGGATAACAAAAATGGTTATTTTAAATAACCAAAATTTAAAAGTAGTTTTTAAAAATAAATTTTCTAATGCTTCTTATGTTATACGTAACAAGAGTCTTAATTATGTATCCCGGATCGAATACGAAAGGAAAAAAATGAAAAATACGAAAAATACTTGATTTCAATTTCATAACTTCAAATGAGCTTTCTGAAGCTAAAACCAACAAGAATCCAGCGACACCTTCACGAGAATTACTTACCGCAACATGCTAAAGCCTTTCCGTAGCTTTCTTAATATGTAAACCTCTAAATGGGTCAGAGTAACTATACATTCACGATTTGCTTATGTAACTACAGGAGGCTTTATTGTTATATATATAACATCCATATCAAACCCTCCCATCACAAGCTTAATATAGATCCGGTCTATATTAACTAAGGTTCATCTTTTTCGCAAAACTTTAGCCCACTAATTCAAATCGTTTATTGGACTACTTTATTATCTTTACTCGGACCAAATACAATTCGTTTAACCGTAAATTTAGCAATACTGTTATTTTAATCATTGCCCACCCAGGAAAATATTTAACATCTTAAACTGTAGGAAAAGTTTAGATTTGAACAACACAAAAATTAATAGAGATCTTCTGATTGGCTCCAGCTTAGTAGGGATCTTTTGATTTCATTTCTGTTTTCTTTTTTCTTTTTTTATATAATAAAACTGAACAGAATATAAGTGAATGTAATTGGAAATCCACAATGCAGACTTCCTAATCTGATTACATAGCTAAAAAGGTCATCTTTTGATCATGATATGATGCAAATCCCCATTACATTAACAGAATTTTGCTGATCAACCAAACTGAGAAATGGTGCATCAGTCGTATTACATATTCTACACCGACTTCCCTATCGTCTTTTCTTTTCCCGACCGTTTTCGCAGTTGTAGACACTCAAACACGAACCGAAGCTGACAGTATTGTGTAAAATTCTTGAATTCATGATATCCAGTAGTTCTGGTTCAGCATATATCCAAGAACTACCATGGCGTCGAAGCTACTTGTATGATACAAGAAGACAAGAAGCAAACATGAGCTACCTTGCAGTGTTCGTCTCCGGATCAACTCTATACTTGTCAGCAATAAGGTGTGCGACTTGATTCGATTCGATTCGATTCACCGGCCATATTTCTCTTCCTTTGCTTCAAGCGCGTCTAATTCCTCATTTGACAGGAGGTCAACTATAGGTTCATATACCTCCCACTCCTTTCTTTTTCTGACGTGCAATTGAAAAAAATAACTATGAGTCCTTCCTCGTGCAAATACAAGATTTGTGGTACAGTTATAAATATGAAACATGACACCTCAAGCAATTGTGAAACCAGGCAAATTAAGATATGATAAATATTTACTTATTTGGGTTACTAGCACGATGTTCTGTATTTCGGGCTAACTACAAGGTTTGAGACACATTGGCAGTTACGGATCAGTACATCAGAAAGCTTATTTTAAATTTCTTTACTCCCACATCAAGTATATCAATGATAAAAAGTGAAATACATACCGGACAACACTATATTTGTTGCTGAATAACTTTATCAAATCGAACGGCATACCACCTGCTTTACTGTGTAACAGAGGAAAAAATGGGGGCATGACAAGTTAGCAACAAGTTCTACAATGTTCTTATTTCAAAACCACTCATGCACAGTGTTGAAGGGAAATCTGAAGCAACAGGTAAACAATGAACTAATGAAAACAAACCTGGCTGCAACATGTTCAGCACCCCGGCGACCCTTTTTGTTCATTCTACTTTCTCGTGCTGTAGTTACGTTTTGAATTGCAATCTACAAAAGTAAAGATTAAAAGCCAACCAAAGTTACCGAATTGAACTTACCCAACACTAACATTTGGTTCGGCATAAGAAGACAAATGAAATTACAATTTATGCAAACACCTCATAAAGCTGCTCCCTAATTGCAAACGCAACAGCAGGCTGCAAAGTAAAGTAACAATGGGATTAGCAGTTAATGATAAGCAACAAGGAAGAGCAGCATGAAGATAATGAATAAGTTTTGCTTACACCAACTTCAGGATCTTCAATGCCCATATCTTTGCAAAAGTTTCTAGCAAATTCTTCAGGATCACTGTCAAAGTTGTTCAAGTCCTGGAATCCATTTTTTATATAACACAAGAGCGGACACTTCAAAATCTATGTATTACCACAAAAAACATAATTTCTGCATAAGCAAAGATAGTATCTAGCGACCGTCATTACCCACAAGAACTGGTCCTTGATAAGAGTGTGATTCACTCGAAGATCAAGCTGAGAAGAAGAAGCATTGTGTTTTAGTATAAAGCACCCAAATAGGTAAATCAGGTGGTGGCTGCTGGAAAATATAAACCTTGATTGGAACAATCTTGTCTCCAGTAAGCATATCTTGCCCTTCATATGATCGAAACTCAGCCAACTGATTCTATAAAATGGAAGGTGATCAGATAATTAAAACGAAAACATCGGCCGGACAAATTACATTGGATTATTAGAATCAATTAGCCAAAGTAAATTTTCTTTTGAAGAAACAAGACAAGCATTGAAAACAAAAAGGAAAAATCTGAAATTAGCAACCAACCTGGATAGATTGAGCGATCTGCATGACGAAAGCAGGAGGAAGTTTCAAGTCCTTGGCAGTTCTTTTAGCGAACACCACCACCTCGGAGTCAGGATCTAACAATTACCCAATTTCCAACGTCAAATTAATCAATTCGATTAGTGAATATCCAACGCCCAATCCATAAAATATCATGATAAAGAGAAACAAACCAGAGGGATTCCAAGTGAAGGCATCTTTGAAACGGTGGCCGTCGATTTCAATATCCAGTCGAATCGGCATCAAATTCTCCGCCGTTGGCCTGTTCATGTCAAATACAAAACATTATGAACGAGAAAAAAAGAAAACAAAAAATACATCAAAAATTCAACAGAAGAAGAACTTACATCCTGAACTTGACGGCCGATTTTGAAGAAGTTGAAGGTGGGAATTTCATTTGAATGAATTAAAACCCAAAAACCAACAATTGTTGAGGAAATAACACTGATGCTGTCACTACTGCTGGTGCAACTAAACTTTCCAGGAGTGATACTGATGATTGCTTCCGATGTTCATACCCTAAAGGCTATAAGGCTTTCTCCGTTAACACTTGAGCGTAGTTAGGGCTTTGTTTGTACGGTTTCCAGATAAGGACAAGCCCAGTGAGAGAAATTTTTCTATAGGTTAATAATAATAAATATGTATAAATTATTAAATTTCCGTTAAAAATGATTTTTAATTGAAAAAAACAAAATTATTATTATCACTTTATTAAATATATTTATACAAATTTTATTCTTTTATTAATATATAATATTTAACAACTAATTTTCATTTTCTTTTGATCTATTTTGTAATCAGTTTTTAACTTTTCGGTTCGATTTATTTTAATAACTTTTTAATTAAAATTGATTATTTAATTAATTAATCAATTAATTTTTATTAATTAATAAGTTCTTATAAATTAATATTAATTAATTAATTTTATTTAATAATATCTTTTTAAATAAACTTTAAATTCTTCTAAAGATAAAATAAAATTTTCATTCATTTTTAAATTCTTTAATTTTATTATCTTTTAAATTTAAAACCTTGATCTAACTTTCAATCTGATTTTTTTTTAAATTAGTTTTTTTACTCAATTTAAATTGTAAAATTGTAAAATATTTACTAAAGTAGATTTTACAAATTTTTATTTGATTTATTAATATTTAATTAAAAATTTTAAAATTTTAAATATTAATTTTAAAAAGGTTAATTATGATTTTAAATTCGAATATTCCTTTAAAACTTATTTAATTTCAATATTATCTAAAAAAATTAAGTATTTAATTTCTTCAAGTAACGTAATGAGATTAGGAAAAGAAGAATCCGTTATGCTGGATCACTTATCCTTTGGGATAAGAATGAAAGTGTCCTGATTGTTATTCAATATCTACACATTTATGTATCATTATATTAATTAAAATATAGTTTAAACAGAAATTACATATCATGCAGAATATATAAATAAAATAGATATGAATACATTAATAAATAAATTACCGATGAAAGTTTTGTATTTTGTATTTATATATTTATAATACTCCATTTATAATAAAATATATATATATACATATATACGTTATACAATAGTCAATAATGTATCTAGCGTCATAATGTACGTAACTCTTATTTTGTCTTTTTACAAAGAGATTATTTTCGTTATTTGAATATATAATTTTACGGTTACAAACGAGCAACTTTACTGGTTGTTATAAAAGTTATATGATTTATTATATAAATTATATATAATAAATACAAATAATATGATAAATAAAATACGGTTAAAATTCATCTGTACATTTATGTATTATGATATTAATTAAAATATAGTTAAAAATAGAAAGTAATCTTAGGTTGAAGAAGAATAGATCAGAAATGGTATTCTTAAAGATAACGTATTTTGTGTTTAATTTTTAACCAAACATCAGGTTTATTCTTAAAGATAACGTATTTTGTGTTTGGTTTCTAACCAAACACGGGTTTAATAATAAGTTAAAGAATAGCAAAGGAATAGTATTGCTATTCCCAGTAACCAAACAGCCCGTAGGAGACCAAAACTTGGGTCAGCAATGGACGAGATGCTTGAAGGAGAGGAAAGATTGGTTTAGTTAGTTACTTTCTTCAACCCAACAGCTTCCACTTAAGTTACTATATCAAGCTTTTCCAATTCTTTTGGCTGTGCTGCAAGAAGATAAGAGGAGTGGACAAGACCAAGAGCAAGACCTTCCGAGCTCAATTTTCGCAGCTGCAAGTGTTCCCCTTCCTTCAATACACCTCACTTTGCTTTGACAGGTCAAATACGTTTGTTCTTTCTATTTTTAGTCATCTTCTTCTTTTAATTTTTATCTTTCTAGTTATTATCATCCCTTTAAATCCCACCACTTTTCACTCATCGTTACTGATATATACCAGTGCTTGGTGGTTTTGAAGAGAAGATCCAATCTTTGAGGTGGGTTCGAGTGGAATTGAGTTGATGTGATTGATAATGGCGAGCAGTCACAATGCAACGAATGCAACATGCACTGCGTCCATGAAAGCAACTTCAAATGGAGCTTTCCAACATGAAAATCCTCTGGATTATGCGCTGCCTCTGTTAATACTTCAAATGTGTTTGGTGGTCGCTTTCACCAGATTCCTGGCTTTTGTCCTTAAGCCTCTCAGACAACCACGGGTTATTGCAGAGATCCTTGTAAGTTTTTAATGGCTTCTCTCTGAAACTGTGAAGAACAGTTCGTTGAGTGACGTAATTTAATGTGTAATTACTTTTTCTTCAGGGAGGAATACTGCTGGGACCGTCCGCCATTGGAAGAAGCGAGAAGTTCTTGCACGCGGTGTTCCCCAAAAAGAGCATGACTGTTCTGGACACCGTAGCCAATATTGGGCTCCTGTTCTTCTTGTTCTTGGTGGGTTTGGAGCTCGACATTCGAGCTTTACGTCGGACGGGGAAGAAGGCCTTTGGAATAGCCATAGCTGGTATAACCCTCCCTTTCGTTATCGGAATAGGAACCTCGTATGTTCTTAGTGCCACCATTAACAAAGGAGTTTCTCGAGGACCCTTCTTAGTTTTCATGGGAGTCTCTCTTTCCATTACTGCTTTCCCTGTCCTGGCACGTATACTTGCAGAGCTCAAGCTTTTAACCACAGATTTGGGCCGTATGGCAATGTCTGCCGCGGCAGTCAACGACGTCGCCGCCTGGGTCCTTCTCGCTCTTGCTATAGCTCTCTCCGGCAACAACACTTCCCCACTTATCTCCGTCTGGGTCCTGCTCTGTGGTGCTGGTTTTGTGGTATTTTGTGTTTTTACAGTGAAACCATTACTGTCTCTGATAGCTCGGCGTTCACCGGAAGGTGAGCCTGTGAAGGAAATCTACATATGTATGACGTTTTGTCTAGTGTTGGCCGCTAGTTTCGCCACGGACACTATTGGAATACATGCACTCTTCGGTGCTTTTGTGGTGGGTATTTTGGTGCCAAAAGACGGTCCTTTCGCCGGAGTTCTGATAGAGAAGATCGAGGACATTATAGCTGGGCTCTTCCTCCCACTTTACTTCGCATCTAGTGGGCTCAAAACCAACGTCGCAACCATAAGTGGAGGCCATTCATGGGGTTTGCTTGTGCTTGTCATATTCACTGCTTGTTTTGGTAAGATTGGCGGCACGGTGGCTGTTTCTTTGTTGTTTAAGATTCCGATCAGGGAAGCCTCCGCACTTGGATTTCTGATGAACACTAAAGGGTTGGTGGAACTTATTGTTCTCAACATTGGAAAGGACCGCAAGGTATGTATCTGTAATCTTGTTCTTCACCTGGTATTTTGGGCCGCCATTAACGTTTTCTTACGAAGAAACATGTTTCTGCTAATCTCCTCAGGTGCTCAACGATCAGACCTTCGCGATACTTGTTTTAATGGCGTTGTTCACCACCTTCATTACCACTCCACTTGTGATGGCCATCTATAAACCAGCGAGAAAAGGAGCTCCTTACAAGCACCGCACGGTCAAACGTAAAGATCTTGAGTCTGAGCTCCGATTGTTGGCTTGTTTCCATAGCAGTCGAAGCATACCAACCATGATTAATCTGATAGAGTGCTCTCGAGGGATCAGAAAGCGAGGACGTCTGTGTGTATACGCCATGCATCTTATGGAACTCTCGGAGCGATCATCTGCCATATCCATGGTTCACAAAGCTCGTAAAAATGGACTCCCCTTTTGGAACAAGAAACAGAGTAACACTGACCAAATGGTCATTGCGTTTGAAGCTTATCAACAACTCAGCAGCGTCACCATTCGACCTATGACCGCCATCTCTGCTCTCAACACCATCCACGAAGACATTTGTACAAGCGCGTACCAGAAGCGAGCCGCCATGATCATGCTCCCATACCACAAACACCAAAGAGTGGATGGGACCATGGAGTCGCTAGGCCACTCGATACATCAGGTAAACCAACGAGTCCTCAGACACGCCCCTTGCTCCGTCGGAATTCTCGTCGACCGTGGCCTAGGAGGCACCACTCAGGTTTCATCCAGTGACGTCTCATACAGTATCGTGGTGCCTTTCTTCGGAGGACGTGATGATGTTGAAGCTTTGTCTTATGGTGTCAGGATGGCTGAGCACCCAGGGATCATGCTCACTGCTCTAAAGTTCGTAGCCCCACCAGGGAAGTTATTACCGGCATTGATGAAGGTTAACACCACTGACGAAGAAGATGAAACCAAAAGCGGTGAGCTCTTCTTCTCCGACTTCATCAACAACAGCAAAAAGCAAGATTCAGTGACTTACCAGGAAAGACAGGTAGAGAACAAAGCAGACATCATCGGAGCACTTAAATCCATGAACAAGTGCAACCTGTTCTTAGTTGGAAGGTCACCACCAATAGCTCCATTAATGGAGACGAGCGACAGTCCAGAACTAGGACCAGTAGGAAGCTTCTTGGCCTCGTCGGAGTTCTCAAACTCCACTTCAGTGTTAGTGATTCAACAGTTCAATCCGAATGCGAATCTTCAGCAACTAGTGGAGGAGGAGGAAGAAAGTGGATATACGTCTGACGTTCCTGATACACCCAATGCACGTTCTATGGTTTAATTACATTAATTAGATATAGTGTCGAAAATTAATTTTTCTTCAATAAATTTGTTGCTTAAAATTAATAAAAGGACACTGTAATTTGACTCCCAAATAGAATTAGCGTTTAATTTCATGAAATTCCAAATCAATTCAGTTGGATTTTATTCATTTGGTTGGTGTAGAAATATCAATGGCAACCCGGTCCAACCCGACCCGACCATAGACTAGAATGGTCCGTGTCCCAAAAGTCAGGACATATCAGCCAGTAGCCTGTAGCCTGGCCTGATCATGGGCTGCCCGACTCATGACCCGACAGGCCACCATCTTATAATTTTTTTAAAAAATGTAAAAAACGGCGTTATTTTTGATAAAACGGCGTAGTTTTAAAAATAACGGTCGAGTCACAGGCGAGATGAGGCCAAAATTTTATATCAAACTTAAGATCGAACTATAACTGAAATTCTATATTAAAAAATTGGTCTAACCTAGGAATAACAATGAACTCATTTTTCAAAATATATTTTAAATTAAAATGTATTTTTCTGACTCAATCTAAAGTTTTAAATTAATTTTTTATTGAGATATTACATAAATTTAACTATTAGTAAAGGGTTATAAAGGTTGATTTATTAACAAATTTAATTTATTTTTTAAAATATAACTTAATTATTATAAATTTTTATGCACTTTTAATTCTTAAAATGTACTTTTTTGTTATATTATTTATCCATATTTATGCATCTTGAATATTTGATTGTAAGTTGAAATAGTGCATTACTTAATAATATTTTAATACTATTTTAAAAAATCACATAAATACAACATACTTTAACATTATTATTAATAATTATTAAATTAAAATATTTTATTTTTAAAATTAACATTTAAATCAATTTTAAAAATTAAATTAAATTATCAATATTAAATTATTCATGATGTTAAATAGTATATATATATAATTTTAAGTTAAATTATTAAAAAATGCTTATTAATAATTAATGTTAAATAATTAAATATTAAATTAATATAAAAATAAACCTTAAATTATAAAAATTCAGGTCTCTATACCAACTAAAAGCCAGCAAAGTGCTTGGACTCCATGTTTATCGGCTGCTCCAAGCTCTTACACCAACTTCACTACAATCACACCTTCATAGCCGCCAGAATCAGATGGGTTCGCGATCCATATCTAGACACGGTAGTCTCCAAAGAACTAAACCTTAAACAACTCATTTCTCTCAAGAACCAGATTGTCTTCTCCCCTTCCAAGTTCCTCCCTCTCTCTTCTCTTTCCCTCCTTAAACCCTCCATAAACCTTCCCACCACTGCCCACAAGTTCTTCAACAAGTACCCTTCGATTTTTAGCCAATTCCAGCCCGCACCTTCTCTCCCTCTCCACGTCAAGCTCACCCCGAAAGCCTTCTCCCTCCACAAAGACGAGCAGGACATTCACGACTCGCCAAGTCATAGAGATGATACTGTGAAAAGGTTAGCTAAGCTTTTGATGCTTGCTAGAGGAACAAGATTGCCTTTGCATGTTATTGATGGGTTCAAGCTTGATTTGGGTTTGCCCCATGATTATGTAACTTCTCTTTTGTCAGATTATCCTGAATACTTCAATGTTTGTGACATTGATGGGTGTCTTTGTCTGGAGCTAGTTTCTTGGAAAGATGAATTGGCTGTGTCTGAAATGGAGAGAAGAGTTGCACATGGGGATTTGAGGAATGTTCAGAGAGGGGAGCGTATTGGGTTTTCTTTAAGTTTCCCGAAAGGGTTTGATTTGGCGAAGAGAGTTAAAGACTGGGTTTTTGAGTGGCAAGATTTGCCATACATATCGCCTTATGAAGATGCCTTTCATTTGGACCCAGATGGAAATTATGCAGAGAAATGGACTGTAGCGGTCTTGCATGAATTGATGTGGTTATTGATTTCGAAGAAGACAGAGAAGCAGAACCTGCTTCAATTTGGAGATTATTTGGGGTTTGGGGAAAGATTTAAGAAGGCATTGGTGCATCATCCTGGGATCTTTTACGTTTCCAATAAGGTCAGGACTCAAACTGTGGTGCTTAGAGAAGCTTATAGGAAGAATTTCTTGGTGCAAAATCATCCTTTAATGGGTATGAGATTTAGATACATTTTTCTTATGAATCAAGGCAAGGAAACACAAGGTAAAGCCTATGGTGATGCTTTACGTTCTCAGTTGAGAAAGCAGTTTAAGTTGCATGCAACCACTAGACAAGAAACAAATTTGAAAGCTAGAAGTAGACAACAAGAAGAAAAGAAGTTTAGAAGCTCTTTGGTCTCTGAAGATGATGATGTTTGATTCCTTGGATTCTGAGTTCATGGATATGGGCTCTTCAGATTGTGAATTTAAGGTTACTGATAGTGAAGTGGCATTGAAGATTGAGATTTGAACTAATGCAAATTTTTGCACGAACTTGATATTAACTAGGGCATGAATTTTGCCTGAAAAGTTCTAGTTGGAGGTTGTTGATCAAGTAAAAGAAGAAACTTAACATGGTCTGGAAAGATATATACGGTAGCTCAATTAACAGATGGAGGCTGTTGACTCAAGAGACATGTTTTTGTTTTTGCTTTTAGGTTCTTTGGGTGTTAACTCTGTTATCGTTATGGTTTAATTTTTTTAATTTTAGAAGCTTGTTTTGCAGAATAATTTCTGATGTTCTTGTCTATTTGTTCTGTGACCTGTATATTTCAACATGATAAGAGTCTTTATCATGTATCTGGTGTTTAAAAGCTTGCTCTTACCTGGTTCTTGAAATACATATTATGAATGTCAAACTTACTGTAAGATAGGCTGGGTGCATTTCCCATGACCCTTAACTATTGTTCCGTTTGTTGCTCCATATCAAATTGGAAAGAAAGCCTCTGGAATAGCCGTAGCTGGCATAACCTTCCCTTTCATTATTGGTATTGGCGCCTCATATCTTCGCACTGCCACCATTAATAAAGGAGTTCCTCGTGGACCTTTCCTAGTTTTCATGGGTGTCTCTTTTTCCATTACTGCTTTCCCGGTCCTGGCGTATACTGGCAGAGCTCAAGCTTTTAACCACTGATTTGCGCCATATGGCAATGTCTGCTGCTGCAGTCAATGATGTTGCTGCCTGGTTCCTTCTCGCTCTTCCTGTACCTCTCTCCATAAGCAACACTTCACTTATCTCCTGCTTTGTGGAGCTTGTTTTGGATATTTTGTGTTTTTGCATTCAAACCACTACTGTCTCTGATTGCTCGACGTTCACCTGAGGGTGCGCCTGTGAAGGAAATATGTATATGTGTCACATTTTGTCTAGTGTTGGCTGCAAGTTTTGCCACGGACAACATTGGCATACATGCATTCTTTGGGGCTTTTTTGGTGGGTATTTTGGTACCCAAAAGATGGTCCTTTTGCAGGTGTTCTCATAGAGAAAATCGAGGACATTATAACCGGGCTCTTCCTCCCACTCCACTTTTGCATCTAATGGGCTCAAAACCAACGTTGCAACCATAAGTGGAGGTCGTTCATGGTGTTTACTGGTACTTGTGTCTTTGTTATTTAAGATTCCGATCAGGGAAGCCGCTGCAATTGGATTTCTGATGAACACCAAAGGCTTGGTGGAACTTATTGTTCTCAACATTAGGACCACGAGGTATCTATATTCTTCTGCTAGTATTTTGGGCCACCATTAACTTCTCTTAATCATAATATTCTCTTGGTTTGCTTAATTTTTGAATGACAAAACATGTTTATGCTAATTTCCGCAGGTGCTCAGTGTCCAAACATTTGCAATACTAGTCTTAATTACCACTCCACTTGTGATGGCCATCTATAAACCTGCCAGAAAGGGAGCATCTTACAAGCACCACACTATCAAACACGAAGATCTTGAATCTGAGCTGCAATTGTTAGCCTGTTTCCATACCAGTCGCAGCATACCAACCTTGATTAATCTGATAGAGTGCTCTTGAGTGATCAGAAAGTGAGGACGTCTGTGTGTATATGCCATGCATCTTATGGAACTTTCAGAGCGATCATGTACTATCTCCATGGTTCACAAAGTACGTAAAAATGGACTTCCCTTTTGGAACAAGAAACACAGCAGCACCGACCAAATGGTCATTGGATTTGAAGCCTATCAACAACTCAGCAGCATCACCATTCGCACTATGACAGCCGTCTCTGCTCTCAATACTATCCCTGAAGATATCTGTATAAGTGCATTATGCATACCAGAAGCGAGTTGCCATGATTATCGTCCCATATCACAAGCACCAAAGGGTGGATGGGACCATGGAGTCGCTAGGCCCTTGATACATCAAGTAAACTAACAAGTCCTCAGACGTGCCCCGTGCTCAGTTGGGATTCTTGTGGACTGTGGGCACCACTCAGGTCTCATCCGGTGATTTCTCCTACAGTATTGTGTTGCCTTTCTTCGGAGGATGTGATGATATGGATTCTTTGTCTTATGGTCTCAGGATGGCTGAGCACCCAGGGATCAAGCTTACTGCTCTAAAGTTCATAGTCTCACCAGGAAAGTCATTGCCAGTTTTGATGAATAAGGCCAAGAATATCAAGAACAGCAGTGGTAACATGATTGGTGAAGAAGACAAAACCAAGAGCGATGAGCTCTTCTTCGATGATTTCATCAACTATAGCAAAAAGCAAGATTCAGTGACTTACCAGAAAAGAGAGGTAGAGAGCAAAGTTGGCATCATTGGAGCACTGAAATCCATCAGCAAGTGCAACCTATTTTTAGTTGGAAGGTCACCACCAATAGCTCCTTTAATGGAGACTAGCGATAGTCCATCCGTGTTAGTTATTCAACGGTTCACTCATGAAAATCTTAAGCAACTAGTGGAGGAGGATGAAGAAAGTGGAGACTTAATGTCAGATATTCTTGTATATTTGTTCTGTGACTTCTGTGACTCATAATATGCTATTGTGAGTTTTCTGTCAATGCTTGTGAGATTTACAGGTGTGTTCATACGTATAAGCCTGTAATGCTTGACTTACGAATTGTAAGATTCTAGTCAGAAACAGTTTGAAGAAACACATTCCAAAGAGGATTGGATCAAAAAGCATGGTATCGCATATTATATTGAACTAGTTGACTATAGAACAAAGAAGAATTTCCTTGGGATGAAAAAGCTCTTGAGGATGTAGTAACCACAGTTTCACGATAAAAGGAAAAGAAAAGGACAAAGTCACTGGACTTGTTATAAGCATACGGAAAAATCGACCACAGTGGGAGTCGAACCCACGACCTTCTGATCCGAAGTCAGACGCGCTAATCCACTGCGCTATGCGGTCTCGTCTTGAGCTTCAGTTTTACATTTTACGTGACATTGAAAATTAATAATTGGGGGAAGTTAATCAATTTGTTTAGTACTCTTATTCTCATATAATAATTATCATTTTCTAATTAAAATTTTATGGAATTATATCCTCCTCCTCCTTCTTATTATTATTATCATCATCGTCTTAATTTTAAGATAAAAAGTTATGATAAAATTCTTTTATTGCTAAAATATTATTAGTTAATTAAGGGTAAAATTGTCTTACTTCTAAAGCTTCATAAAGATCACATTTTATGTAAAATTCAGTACAAAAAATTCTTCATTATGTAAGAATTTTCGTGAATTGAACTTATTACTATAAGATAACAAAGAAGCAACTTTAACGTTTGGTCAAAGGCTAACTATCTATTTATTAATTACACTCCAAATTTGTGTCTCCCAGGTGGTGGGAAGTGGTAGCTTAAACAAAACTAGATGCTGAGTTCTCAACTTCTGGAGCTATGGTAGCTTGAACAAAACTAGATTCTGAGTTCCTCAACTTCTGGAGCTACACATGCTTCTGATCATGCGGAGGGTATAGATATGAATCACTTTGCTTCACTGAAAGAAGAGAAATTACGTCATTTGCAGATATAAGCAAGTCAATATCCTAACTGTGTTCATCAGATATGGCTTAGCTCAGCCGACGTAGTTGAGCCATATCTTTTAACCACAGCTTTGAATCACAGTTCTGCGTCAACGTCAGCTAACAACATTAAACATTCAGTTATGGAAACAGAATAGGTTTATCAAGTCAATAGAACAACCCGTTTAGCAGAAAACTGCGCTGATTCAGGCATTAGATACATGCATATGGATCATTCTAAACCCTTTAGTTTTGTTTTACTAATGCAGATAAAGCAGAAAACACCAACTCAATAAGGAAAGGTCAAGATAGAAAGCAGTATGACACATTATCTGTGCTTTGAAATAAAATTGATAAAAAGATACTGTTTCGTCGTCGTCTTCCTCTGGATGATGCCTACTTCACCCCTTTTCAGATTCCCCGGATTTCTCTCTGCTTGTGGATAGAAAATTTCATCTGCAAAACTTATCCTACTGTGAAAAGGTATGTAAAACAAGTTTCATCTAAAAATTAATCTTATGGATAAGATCCTGATCCAATTTTAAAATTCTAATCATTACAAATCCATGTATGATACAGATTAATTATTACTAATCCATGTAGTATTTGGAAAATCCATTAATATATACATTATACATACCATTAATCATGTAAACTCACCTCTCACAACAAAAGTTGTAGTCTTTTTTTCTCTCATCCAAAAGAAAACCATAATGCAGGATCAAAACCCAGCTCTGGAAAACTACGATGATAAGGCATACCCCACTGGTTGGAGGTTCTTGCCAACTGATGTAGAAGCAATTTACTGTTACCTCAAGAACAAGGTAGAGAATAGACCATTGCCTCCTGTCGACATTAAGGAAGTTGATGTATACAAGTTCAATCCTCAAGACTTGGCAGATAAGTATAAGCCTAACTGTGATAGACCTAAGGAATGGTATTTTTTCACTCCAAGAGACCGAAAGTATAGGAATGGCAAGCGACCAAATAGGAAAGCAGGAGATGGGTTTTGGAAAGCTACTGGGGCTGATAAAGAAGTGAAGAAGAAGGGTAAGGTTATTGGGTGGAAGAGGGCTTTGGTTTTTTACTATGGAAAAGCTCATGAAGGCGAGAAAAGTAGTTGGATCATGCATGAGTACATGCTCAAAGATGCTTCTCCTTCTTTAACCATTGATGCTTCTTCTGATGATATGAAGGTACTTGCTTGTTAATAATTCTCGACTTCCTTTTTTTTATTTTTCTTAGTAATTATCAGTAATTAATCTTCTTCTTGTTATTCTTTCTTGCAGCTTGATGTTTGTGTGTTGTGTAAGATATACAAAAATACTAGAAAATCTGATATTGAACAAGAACAGTACACATCTCAGAACCACTCTCTTTATACATCCCAGAATCAGAATTCTTCGTCTTATCAATACCTGCAGATTGGAGCTCAAGCAAGGAGGGTAAATAGTTTTCAGAATCAGCCTTCTCCGTCTATTCAAAACAAGCAATTTGGAGCTCAAGCAACGAGTGAAAGTAATTTTCAGAGTCAGCCTTGCTCATCTCATCAATCCTTACAGCCTGGAGCTCAAGCAACGAGTGAAAATAATTTTCAGAATCAGCCTTCCTCGTCTCATCAATCCTTACAGCCTGGAGTTCAAGAAATTTTTTTTCAGAATCGGCCTTCTTCATCTTATCAATGCATGCAACTTGGAGCTCAACCAACGGGTGGAAATAAGTTTCAGAGTCAGCCTTCCTCATCTCATCAATCCTTACAGCTTGGAGCTCAAGAAAACATTTTTCAGAACCAGCCTTCTTCATCTTATCAATACATGCAACCAGGGGCTCAAGCAACGAATGAAAATAATTTTCAGAATCAGCCTTCATCATCTCATCAATACTTACAGCTTGGAGCTCAAGAAAACATTTTTCAGAATCAGCCTTCATCTTATCAATTCTTACAGCCTGGAGCTCAAGAAAATATTTTTCAGAATCAACCTTGTTCATCTTATCAATGCATGCAACTTGGAGCTCAAGCAACGAGTGAAAATAATTTTCAGAGTCAGCCTTTCTCATCTCATCAATCCTTACAATCTGGAGCTCAAGAAAACATTTTTCAGAATCGGCCTCCTTCATCTTATCAATACATGCAACTAGGAGCTCAAGCAACGAGTGAAGATAATTTTCAGAATCAGCCTTTCTCACCTAATCAATGCCTCCAACTTGAAGCTCAAGTAAAGAGTGAAATTTCCAGAATCAGGTTTCTTCGTCTCATCAATACCATCTTGGAGGACAATACTACCAACTACAATCAAACAGGATATCTAAATCCGACTCCTCTTCAGAGTTTTCCTTCTGCGTTCGATCCTCAGAATTTTTATGTGAGGACTGCAACGAAAAACTATGTAAATGATGTGCAATTTCCTGAATTTTATGGAGTCTCAGGAAAATTTGAAGATGATATGCGAAACACCAGAGATGATAACATGTGAATCCATTTGTAATTCTATGTTTGTAGATTAGTTTGGATTTAAGGGATAAGCCAGAAGATCAGTGTACTTCAATTTCCTGTTAGTTCAAATATGGTTGCTTGTACAAATGCCTATTTCAATCCATTTTCTGCACATAAAAAACCGTTCTGCAGAACAATTCACAGGCAAAAACGATCAAAATCGTTAAAAACACATTCTTGTAAACCCTATAAACAGTCCTAAATTCACCAGATATTCTTCTTATCAAGTCAATAGAACAACTCCCTTAAACCACTTTAGCAGAAACGGGGCTTATTTAGGCATTAGATACATGCATATGGATCATTGCAGATAATCTGAAACAGTGAGAATATTTTCATCATCCAATGCATTAATTTATAGCTTAAAATAATTTGAATATCTTTTTCTACACTATTTTTTAATATTTAATATTCTTTGAAACACCTAGAAATTTCATCAAAATTTATTCCATGTCTCACAAAAGAATATTTGCTACAATCTCTAGTGCCAGTGGAGCGCTGGTCCTTGATTACATACATCCCATATGATAAGCCTCTATCTATTAATTACACTGCATATTTGTGTCTCCCGGGTGCTGGGAAGTGGTAGCTTGAACAAAGCTAGATTCTGACTTCCTCAAGTTCTGAAGCTAAGTGGTAGATGGAACAAAACTAGATTCTGAATTCCTCAAAACTAGATTCTGAGTTCCTCAAGTTCTGGAGCTACACATGGTTTTGATCATGTGGTCAGAGCATCAGGCAGGGTTGTGGGAGCTCCAAGAACTTTGCCACCAACATCTGGAAACGTTTCGTGGCCTGGCAATGGACCAAGCTTCCCGCTTCTGCTTACTTCAATAGGATATTGCATCAAGTGTCCCTTCATCTCCTTCCACTCATCACTCACAAATGCATCCCAGTTTTGTCTTGCCATCTTATTCACTCGCTTCATGCATTTCAGACTTTCTGGTTCACTGAAACTTTCGTCCAACCTGCCCAGATGTTCCACCCAGAGGGACATCCTGTAGCCATATACCTGAATCCAAGAATATTTTCACCAACCTTGATGAAGTGTGTTATATATATAAATATATTATCAAAATTTATTGTTAAAATGTGTTATTTTTTATTCTATATGAACTTGCTCCGTCTTGATTTATTTCCATTTAAATGTTCATGAATTTGAGTCTAATAAATAATAATTTATAATGATAATTGACTTTACATAAAAGAAAACCAATCCAATATAAATAGAATTATTTATAAAAAGGAGATGTTATAAGATGTAATTGTTTTATATAAAAATAATATATGGTAATGAAATGGTTTATATAAAAATATAAAAATAAAAATTTTTGTTAAGATATAATATCCAAATTATATCCTCATTCAAACTTGATTCAATTTCTCCCAGAACCCTATTGGAACCTTCACCCCTACGGTTCAAAAATTTATATTCTTACGTCCTCTTAGTGACAAGAAGAGTATGTATTCAAACCTGGCCATGTGGATGACAATTACTTCTTGCCCATGAATAAGTTGGTTGGTAAGCACCCATTGCAATTTCAGTGTCCCTAGAACCATCAAGTGATCTCTGGTTTATATTTGCCGACCCCATGATTACATATTCATCATCAACTATCATCCCCTTGGCATGAACATAAATCATAAATCTCCGGAACTTCTGAGCTGCTGCCTGATAAAGGGGACCAATCACTTTAGTGGAAAAAGAATAGTTACATACACCAGAATCTACTAAGGCCTACTAAAGAACACAAAATATATTTAAAAACAAATAATGAGCACACCAGTGACTTGTTTTCAGTTTGTTGACTTGTCTCAGAAGAACTTGTCTGGTCTGGAGCTTCACGTTTGCCAAGGCAATAGAAGTTCAAGTAATCCTGAGGATGACAGTGGTCTGAAACGCCAGCCTTTTCAAGTTCCTCAGCGATGAGCTTGTACATCATGGCCATTGTTTGTCCCTGAACTCATTTATATTCCAAATAAGCTTCAAAACTAAAACCAGGCAAATTTCATGCAATCAAACTTACAAGTTTCTCTAGTTATATATGAAAAAAATATATATACACAAAGGAAAAACACAGCAAAAGGATTAAATAAAAGATCAATTTTCAATCCTTCCAACCAACACTCTAATTGCGAAGCCTCAAATTGTTCATGGAACCTGAGAAACTCGGATCACTAATCTGATATTGAAAACTTTGTCTATGTTTTATTCTTCTTGAGGTCTTTAAGTACTTGCAGAACACTTGTTGTCTTGAGGGAGAAAATGAAAATGATTACTTTAGCCTTGCACAGATGATATTTTAGATTCATAGCAACCTATGTAGCACGGACACGGCAAAATAGAGCTGTGTCCGTGTGTCAGACACCCACTGACACACGGTGGACACAGTTCGGACACGTCTGGAGACCGTTCGGACATTGCTTAATGAAATATATGCTCCATAGAATATATGCTCCATGTTTTTTGAGAGGGGCTTATAAAGTATTAAATATGTATGAACTATCAAGATGTTGGAAGTCTTGAAATACATCAATCAATATATATCATATTATGAATTCTGAATTTTTTTCTTAATTTTAAATTTTATAATATATATAATGCCGTGTCCGTGTCCACCAAATTTTAAAAATTGGTGTGTCCCCGTGTCCGTGTCATGTCCCGTATCCGTGTCTGTGTCTGTGCTTCTTAGATAGCAACTAATTTATATGAAATTAGGGATATACGGAAAGAATTTCCATGTAATACTGTAAAACATGGCTAAGTTGCACAAAACATTAGGTAGCCCGACCTGCCAATATAGAATTTCCTGCACAGAAGCACTGTTGGGGACACCCTCTGGCCACATAGGTATGACTATATACACTGAGAAACGTTCATTTGCCTGGATTTTGCTAACAATTTTCAAAGCCAGTTCCATGGGAACCAAGTTATCAGCACCTGCTCGAAGCCGACAAGGAAATGATTCATTTACATCTAAAGATAAAGGAAACTAAAGCAGACTGTCAAATTTCATTAGCATGTAGCAATTACCAAATTTGAACAAGAGATAAAGATAAATCTGTCTATAAGTACCTGCGTTCTTATATGACGGCCAATAAAAGGATGACCCAAGAAAGTACTGATTCTCAATGTAAATGAAGTGTTGTGCTGATCTTATTGCTTTAACATAAGCAGTTTGGATGCTCTTGTCAACTTTCAAGTTCTTTCCGCAGACAAGATTCTGCTTAAGAAGGGGACCAAAGCAACAAAACTTATTGAGGTCATTCTTAAATACACATAATAGAATATCCCTGCGTGCTAAATTCTCACTTCTTATGGATGCTTTTGCCAGGTTGTAAATTTTATGAAATTGCAAAGAAAGATTTTGCAGATCAAGAACAAGCATGAGTTCTTTTGGTCAATAACAAGCGTGAGTCTGACCTGTCCTACAGCTTCTTGAGTGGCCTTAGGAAATCCCTTCACTGATCCAGAATCTATAGACCGAAATACCTAAAAAAGTAGAATGATGATCAGGAACTACAAATGCTACCGTGAGTGCTTGATCTTTAAAGAATTGTTTTCCATTTGACCTGAATATGCCAATTATCAGGATCATCTTCACTAGCAACACGTGCATTTTTGTCACCTTCAGGACCAGAAGAAGGAGTGAGGATCCATGAAATACGGTCTAGTCTTATCAAGGCATCGTCATGCCAACGTGCAACCTTTTTGAGCTTAAAATCACGCCATTTGGTAGCTTTTTTCCATCTTTGTTCAAAATTTATCAATACATCATATGCAGCTGGCCCCTCAATTTTACAGTGCAAATCATGCCATGGTTGCCTCGGGCATTTAGCATAAGACTAATGAAACAACGAGAATTTAGCTGTTAACATCCAATTTCAAGATTGTAGTTATTTAACTTCTATAATCGAGAACATAAAATAAAAGGGTATAGATATGAATCCCTTAGCTTCACTGAAAGAAGAGAAATTATGTCATTTGCAGATATAAGCAAGTCAATAACCTAATTGTGTTTATCAGAACATCAGGCATAAGATTCAATATAAGACAGCTGACTTAGTTGAGCTATGTTAACCACAGCTTTGAATCTCAATTTTGCGTCAACGTCAGCCAATAACATTAAGCATTAAGTTATGAAAACAGAGATCAGGAACTTGCAACAACTTACTGGGAATGTCGGGTTGTGAAAATCATCTGCAAAGACTGTGTCAAGATCATCAAAGAGTCTGTGATCTGGAGTGTCATATCTACCATCGCATAAATCCAGGCCACCAATGAAGGAGGTTATCTTCCGGTTATTTCCTGAAGCTTGAGTGTCAAGGATTACACATTTCTGATGATGCGAAAAGAGGGTCCCAACAACCTGGACTAGAAAAATAAATTCCACAAAAAGAAAAAGAATAACTGAAAAAGAAATTCTTGTTGATATCTCTTAGAGTAAGTACGGCTTTCCGGTAAAAGGAGAGTTGAAAACAAAAACTAGAAATCTTTCACACCTGCTGCTTGAAAATACTAAGCTTGTTGCTTGCATAACGAGGTGCAAGCACACAATGGACACTAGAGTGCTTAAAATACTTCTTAGTTTCTTCGTCATGGGTCTGCATGACACCGTCCTGAGATCAAGCCACATTACCAAAATGAATGATATCACAATTTGGTGAAAGTGATGGAAACTTCAATTAGAAAATATATACAGTTATGCATCCATGTATGCACAGAACAGGAAACATAAGAAATTTTTTGTTCATTTAAAAACTTATTTCCACCTCTGGCATTTCCATCTTCAACTTATTACAGAATTGTTGACTACTCTTTCTTTCATGGAGTTACATCAGCAACATATTTCTTCACACTAAAGAGAAGTACGTGTCAACAAATTGAAAAAATAATCTCAATCATAAGGCTTTAATCAAGGCCGTTCCTAGTATTTTATAGGCCTCAGGTAAAATTAAAAAAAAACTCGTATTTTTTACTATTTTTGAGCTCTCATAAGGAATAAAAAAAAGAAAAATATGAGCTTTTTTTTGTTCTTTATAAGATCAAGAGTGAGCCTTATTTTACTACATTTTATTTTTTATGAAAGTAAAAATGGGCCCTATTATACTATTTATGAGGATAGACCCTGGGTGGGTGCCCCGGCAGCCCTTGCCCAGGGCTGGCCCCGGCTTTAATCCCTTGAACAACAAATTCTGTTTACACAAACAAAAAAAACAGCAAAGGAACTTGCTAAAATTTACGGGATTTCCTTGCAGAAACAAAAGCATTTCAAAGTGGAAGGCAATGTTCTCTGACATTGGCATGATTATGTTTATTGATATTGAGTTAAATCTTGTGATTATTACCGTTTTCAATAACATGTTGTCATGCGAAGTTTTGTCATCCCATATCAACATCACCACGCGTACTCCTTCTTGTGACTTGTATTTCAACAACTCTCCCAAATTAAGCTCTCCTCCAGAAGGCAATGGTGTTGTTGGTTCCCTAACAAGCTTGACACGATGGTATACAGACCAACCAACAATGTATATGAGGTGGTGTGCTTCCAAGATGGCATGGCATATATCTTGCCAACATCGATTTTGTTCAAAAACCTTCCCATTATCTAGGAGTATTTGAGGTCGAAAATCTTCAGGTACATGAGCATCTTGATAAAGAGTTAAACTGCCACCTTTCCGAAGTGGAAAATAAGTATCAGGAACTCCTGCATAATCTGGTCCTGTACCAACACCATTTTTGTACAAAGGGTTTTCTCCAACTGACTTGTACCGGATAGAAATGTGCAACTCAGGATATGGCTTCAAGCAATTTATAGAATGGCTAATGATAGGGTACCAATCATTGAGTATGTTTCCTGAGATGATCTTCTCAACAGATATCTCCACTACTCCAATAAGTTGAGCCCCAAGAACATCATTATCCTTAACATGAAATTCCACCTTTTGAACAGGATGAGCAACTGGCACGCAGAAGTGCTCATCCCACATTGGGTTTTCACAATTAGCAATCACTCTAGTTTGAGCTACTGTTGCCCCAGCAAGGCAAACAGATACATAAGGGTCACTAGTTATCATTGAACTTTTTCCTGAACGCTTTATAGGTCTCTTTCCGCAAGAAGTTTTGCAAGGACCAAATATATTAAAAAACCTTCGCATGTGTTCTGAAGCTAAATCCATGTTTGGAAGGGACTTTGCTTCTAGAATCCATACATCCAACTCCCCATGCAAGATAAGAGGTTCTCCACTGGATTGAGACTTATCGTGGCTCCCCATTCTGATTTGATAACAAAGAGAACACTTCTAAGTTCTTTAATCTGCTTATCAGATCATAAACAACCACTAAAAGGACAAACAAGTCCGGTTCTAAGATTAAACATTTCCATATCTCACAGAAACGAGGACCTCACTACTGGACAGAACGATGCCACATCAAAGTGAACTCATCAGGCAAGACGGGACAAAGATTCAATATTTTGTTCCCTTCAAAGCACAATCCAAAGGTCACAGTCCCAAAAAGGTGATGCAGAGTTGTCCTTCACTGAAAATGTTAGGTGAAATCAAATGAAGCAAAACAGAGAAAAGAGGGGATCAATTACTCTTAAAGAACTCGCACAGCCAGGAATCTATACTTGACATACATCTAGTTATCTAAGCTAATTTAAGTAAGGAAGAATGTTCAAGATTCAGAACAGTACCTCTTGACTAAAGACCATGTAAACTAATGACTAAAGAGAATCTTTAGATGTCTGCAAGATTCCACTTGGTATGCTTATCAAATTCATCTGAATCAAATTGAAGACATGAAAATTATTCATGACGCAGATAACTTTGTCTTTGTTGAATCAATTATCATTCACTATCACCTACTTGGACAACACAAGAAGTAAAATCTAAAATAAAAGACCTTTTATTTACTACCATTTGTTCAACTTGATGCACTAGAAAATAATTTTCCTCTCACAATGTTTGGATCAATTCAAGCACAATCACGATTTTGTTAACCTCAGTATGAACTACATTGCATTGGTAACTATGCATAAAGTTCAATTGATCTATCTGATGTACGCAGAGAGTATCAACGTGCTTGAAGGTCACTTGCATTAATCATCAACCAATAAATGTGTTTCCTGTTCAACAGGGCCAGAACCAGGAAATAACCATATATGGAATCATCAACCGTGAGGAATATACAGTTGAAAATAACACCACCCACACCACCATAATAAACCTAAAAAATATGGTAAAAGAAACATCGATAAGTACCTGGTGAGGAATGGGAAGCAAAAAGTAGGAGAACCTTGACCAGAGCGTCCTAGAGAGAGAGAGAGAGAGAGAAGAGAGATAAATGGGTTTCACTTTGTGTTATTGTGAAGGAGATAGAATGGGGAAGACGCAGCAGCTCTCCATGAGAGAGCAAGAGAGAGAATATCTGAGCCGAAAATGGGGTGAAAGCTGGTGGCGGCCATTTCCTATCTACTTTAGTCCCTGAAATTCAGTAACGGTTTTTCAAAAACCCATATCATTTAGGAACCAGGCATTGAGTTGTATTACCATATAAGACAGTAATGGGCCTGACAGTTACTGTTTGCCGGTACCTTACAACTGTTTATATCAGGTGATTTGATCAGCGATTTGCATTAATTATTTATTAAAAATGTTTAATAAAATTAGTTGTTTAGTATTAACTGTCTATATGTAAAATTACTTATGAGGACATGACTTTAAAAATAAATTATAAAAGTATAAATATTATATATCTTAATATTTCGTTGAATATTCTTATAAGAATTTAGATTTTAGAGAAGTTATATTCACCTGTACTGTTTCATCATCTATAAGAAATTTATGCAACTCTTTCTATTTTGATTTTCGTTTAAGGTCAATATTTTATTTCTAACCTATAACTGCATAAAACAATTATAAGAACAAACTCTGTTCCTAAAATGTAGGTATCTAAGAACCTCAATTAGGCTGTCCTACTTATCAGAAATTGTTGTATATTTGAACCAACAAAAATATAACGCATGTGCTACTTAATTACAACTTAATCAATAATACAATTTAAACAACAAAATCTTACGCAACTTAGCAATAAAATTTAAATGGCACAACCAACTTTTGATATTTAAAATTTTGGCTGTTGGTAGAAAATGCTCTTATACAGGAGTGTTTTTATTTTTTGTTGTTTATCTTAAACCAACTGATGAATCTGCTACTCTCCAAACACCTTTAGTAGCTGTTTGACGAGTCAAACAATTGAAAACAACAAATCAGCTAAAAAAATAGTTGATTGGTAGCTAACCAAACGAGGCCAATACCTTGAACATTATATATTGCAAAATAATTAAATTTTAAATTTATTCTCTAAATCCATATATTTTAGATATCCTTATCAATATTTTAAAAATTGGACTGAAGACTAAACTAATAAAATAAGAGGTTTAGATAGAGAAGACATTTGGGCTCAGGCTCAGTCCAGGTTGACCGAGCCTTAGGCCTGATTTTTAATTAAATCGAGTCTTATGGGAGGCTAGGCAAGGATTGCTAAGGTCTTACCTTTGACCCAATTTATGACAACTATAAGAGAAACAACGTTTTTTTTTGTAAAAAATGAAGTCGTTTTTTATTTTCGTTTTTAAAAAAATAAAAATATGCGAGTCGGGCTATGGTCTGGCTGTCTTGCACCCAAATAGGCTCGGGCTCGGGCTCACTTGTCTCGAATCATATTCGGACCCGACCCTGCTGTCCCTAGGTTAAAAATTTAAAAAGATCAACAGAAATTAGACAGTCATAATATCAGTTAAAAATTGAATAAAATTAAAAAATTTAAAATATGATTAAAGGAAACTGTACTTACTTATCAAAGATATGAAGTTTAATTAAAAAAACTCTTATTTGAAAATTAATTAATTTATTTTTATTTACAAAATTAATTAATTTATGAAACTAACTAATTAATCAATAAAATATTCATTTTTTAACAATAAGAATTATTAAAGTAAATCGAATCTGAAAATTAAAAATCGAATTGAAAAATCAACCAGTTCAAAATTTTTACGACTAAACCGACCAACTTAATTGAGTTTTTAATTATTATCCTTACATTAAAGCGTCCCTTCATGAAAATATTTGTAATTTTAATAATTTAATGCATAAATTTCATAATATTTTAGTACAAAATATATAATGAATTTATCAATTAGTACAAAAACATATACATTTTTTATGTAATTGCATATGATTGATTACTTCAAAAATACTTTTGTATATTCTCATCTTAAGCTATTTAATTCTAAATCCATCAAATTTAAAATGCGAGAAAAAATATAATTTTAAATAAAAATAGAGTTATGCAATTAAATATGTATTTATTATTTAAAAATAAAATTTCATACTTAATTTTAATTTTTTCCAAAAAAACATTAATTATAATTTCATCTTTGGCTGAATAACTAATAGTAAAATATTTTTCCTTTTATATTATGTTTTATAAGAAATGAAAAATAAGAAAACGACCTATATTAATTATAATTTTGATGATCAATTAAGTTTATAAAATTCGATACGGACAGAAAAAATGTTATAATTTTTACCAAATTTTATAAATGGAATTTTTTTTTACCTTCCTCGTATTTATGTACGACTGAACTTAACAAAAAAACCTAACATCCAAAATCCAACCAGCTCCAATTTGACTTAAAAATTCAAATTTTAATCCAAAAAATTTAACTCAATTATGCTCAAACTTCGGATCAGACTCAAGTATACAAAAAAATTTTAATCCGATCCAATCGATAGCAAAAAATTTTAAATTCGATCTGATCAATTGCCAACCCTAGATGTGTGAGCATGTCTCTTGCTAAGAATGTCAATAACCCGGGCTGCTTCTGACCCGACCGGCCCAACCCATAGGCTACGAGTTTTTTACGTTAGCTACGAGTTGGGTCAAGCCAAGCTGCACTCAACCCAACCTCAGCCCTTGGCCTAGTCGGGACAAACCTGTGGCTCGGTTAGGCCGGGCCAAAATTGACATTCCCATCTCTTGCATATTTGTTTTGCTTACATAATTTTGAGGCAAGGAAAAGTAGGAAGTCAAGAGATGGTAGTCCAATGTGTCAAAATGCACACTGTAGACAAGTAAAAAAGGGTGATACAGAAGTACAAGGAAAAAGTTCAAGCTCTAAGAAGACAAAATGAAGACACACTCCTGCCTTACTATTTACCATAACAGAGCACAAAAGGAAATATTATTATTCCCAGATGCTAATGACAGCGACAAAGTGAAAGATGAAGAAGACTTCCATCAGTATCACCACACTGCCTCCAAGGACCAGTCTTCTCAGAATCTCCTCTGCAAGGCAAACAACTGTATGATAACTTCCTGAGCAGTAAGTTTCATGTCCATGAAAACTGTTCATTACGCTTCTTATATTTAAACAAGATTGTATGCTGTAACTGGTTTATTTTGATCTTTGCAAGTAACTAACTGAAAGCTCATTCATGATATCTTCTTAGCACCAAAGCACCTTCATAGTAAAGATGGCATGTAAAGTCCATAAAAGATATTCTCACAAAAAGAACTTGTTCAAATTATGTACTGGAGAAACATCATACTTGATCTGCACCAGTTTGTCCAACTGAGGAGAAATTCTCTTGCACTTCCTGCATAGTCTTCTGCTTCACTTGCGAGGATGCTTCGCCTTCACCTGGATAATACTGTCCATTGGTAGAATTTGCACCCTGCCAATGAGTTCCACCAATCATGGTAGAATAACTCCTGTTATCTCCCCCAAAATCCCTGTTCCCAGCAGATGGAAAACCCCTCTGATCTTGTGGGATGCTCCTTTGTTCCCGAGGATAATTGTCTCCATGTTGCCCTTGGTTGTAACTGGCCTCGTATTGACGCATAGGACCTCTTGGACTCGCTTGATAGTTATTGTTCATGGGCACCCTGTCTGCTTGACCTTGAGGCTGGGGGTAATTTTGCGAAGGCCTATAATTCTGCTGCTGGGGGTAATTCTGTGGAGGAGGAGGGCTGTAGTTTTGCTGCGGAGCATAATTTTGAGGAGGACCGTAATTTTGCTGCGGGGAATAATTTTGTGGAGGACCATAATTTTGTTGAGGTGGGTAGTTGTTTGGAGGATTGTAGTTTTGCTGTGGTCTCACGTTTTGTGGAGGACCATAGTTTTGCTGTGGATAATTTTGTGGAGGCCCATAGTACCTACCGCCTCCTTGTTGGTCAAACTGAGGATTTCCTTGTCGGTTTTGCATTGATCCTCCTTGTTGGTCGTATCTTGGTTGGTCAGCATTTCTATTTCTGTCACGGAATCGTCCCCCCCTTTGATATTGAATAGGAGGTGGTCGGTGTGTGATAACTCCATTTTCATACTTGTCCCCTGGGAAGTACAAGATAGTACCGAAAATCAAGAATCCACTAATTTAGATTAAAGTTTTAGAGCTAATCTCCCGAGAGAACTGATGAGCAACTCTAACATGGTCTCTTGAGAAGGAACAGAAATGTCAGGATAAGTTGAGAATAAGATGTCGGGACAAAAAACTTACCCCCGTACTCCTTGTTTACTGGATCAATATAGGAATCTGGTAATACAAAAACAACACCTGGAACATCTGTTCAACCAGCAGACCAGCATAATGAGTAAACCATCCCAACTTCTACATCATGCATGAAGGCAACCATAGATAATAAATAAATAAAATAAACTAAACACACTTTCGCACAAGCTTCCCATCCTAACCTTTAAACTTTTCTGACTCTTCTTCTGTCATTATAGCTTGAAATCCTTGATAAGTTGTTGTACTGCAAGCATACATTCTTTTTTTTGCCTCTTCAATGCTGAAATGATCAAAAAAGTTTTTAAAAATCAAACAAATTTGAACTAACAATATCCACACACAAAAACTGAGATGCTTTCAAAAAAATGTAGAAATTGCTACAATAACTATGTCACCTCAATTTGTTGCACTCACGAGCAACTTCATTATGAGCTGATTCGAAAACTCGATTATTTATTTGTTTAGTTGTTTAAAGACTACATCAGCAGACTTTCCCTAAAAATGTTTTCAATATTTTCCATTCCACAAGCTGAGTTTTTGCAATCAATAAGAAAGTAAAAAAAAAATTAGTTGAATCCCAGAAAGAACATACTAAATGTACATAGAAGAAGTGGAGATACTAGTCTTCCACCCTTCCCTTGCCATTTTTGGCCAGTAGCTATGGGCTAACGTATAAGCAATGGCCATGAACTGCAGAAAGTATCCAAGTTTCAACAAATTTTGTGCAGATAGCTCAAAATGTTAAGATGGTGCCCCTCACATAATTTAAAAATTGTCCTTTCAACAATAATACCTTCAGGTGTGCTCAATCAAGTCACAAATTTTAGACAGAACTTTTCATTCATCAAATTCCATCGTTCCCAATTTTCTCGTGAAGCGAAAGCATTTGATATACTAGATATATGAAAGATAACATAAACTAAATAAAATGATAAGAACCTGATATTTAGTCCCTCAGCACAAGTACGTTCGTAGGTGGCGACCATCTCTTCGGGGGTTGGTTTGGGGTCCTTGGGGAAATCCATAGTGATGAGCCAGTGATTGAAATCGCAGCCCTCGAAGAGAACTGTGTCCTCTGTTATCTCATCTCCTTCTTTGTAAAGCTTGTATTGTCTCTCTGGCGATAGCGAAATGGGCGACCCAGTGAATAGCCGCGACTGGAACAACGAAAACACTGTTGACCGGAGAGTGAAACCGGCTATGGTCTTAGAAAGCGGAGGAGGTGCAGCGGTGGGTACAACTGGGGAGGAAAGAGAGCGAGAAAGCTTGGTGAGAGGTCGACGGAGGCGTTGAAATGATCGCAAAGCCATTGTAGAGTAATCGGTCAGTAGTGCACGCGTTAGGGTTTTAGCCTTTTAGGGGGTTTCGAGCTGCCCTTTATCGATATATATAAATGTTTAAATAATATATATGCGAATTTAACTCGAATTATTGCAATAAAACTTTAAAATCATTTATTGTTATTTTAATTTGATTAGACAAAAGCTTTTTTTATTTTTGTATTATAATTTAATTATAAATTATAAATTATAAATTACCATTTAAACGGTTAATAATTTTATGAAATAATTTATTTTCAATTATATTAAAATTTATTGAACATATTATATAAAAATTACTTACAATTTTATTAAAATTTCAAGTAACCACTAAAAACCGAAATAAATTATTAGAAAATCGAGACGAGATTTGATCAGGCATATAAAAGGAATAAGAAGCAGTTCAATTTTTCAAAATTTAAGATTACTTTAAAAATATGTAATATGATTAATAAAAAAACATAATAAACATTAGAGTAAATTGCACATTATTAAACATCTTATTATAATTTTAATTAAACTTTAATTAAAATACTATTAATTTTAATTAAATATCAATCGATTCAAAAAATTATTCAATATCTTGTAGTAATCCTTATTTATTAAATATATCATATTAAATCTAAACAAAGTTTTAAATTTTACAATCAAGTTTTACTTAATTAAAATATCTTTTATCTCTTAAATTGTTTCTTTTATGTGATATATTAGGTTCTAAGTATGTTAACAATAGATATAAATCATAACCTAAATAGTATTTAATATTAGATAAATTGAAATTCTTTAATTTATTTTTAATTTTTAATTAAATAATTTATATTCATATATTAAAATTAGCGTCCAATATCACCTAAATAATACGAATGTTAAAGTAGTTTTGACTAATCATTTTATTTATGATTTTTCGTATAATTCAATTAATTTATCATATAATATTTCGATTAGACATAAAATAGATAAATAATGTTTACTTTATTTTCATCCAATCGTATTAATTATCCATTATTAGCAATTAATTATATTAATGATATTTGTATACTACTTTCAAAGTTTCATTCTATATTGACCAAGAATTTACTAAGTCAATATTAATTAAGAACATCAGAAGATTCATCCCGAGCATTTATGGTAAAAAAAGATTATATTAATCACTCAAATATCTCTATATAATTCTTGTTATATTGAATGATTTTCGATTAAGTCATATTTGGAAAAAATATGTTATAAGTAATATTAAAACACAAAAAATATGTTACGTTTATAATCAATCTCGTAAATTAAAGTAAAAAAAATGTAAAAGAAAATGTGAGAACTTGGTAGATAAGAAGTTCTCAATACTCAGGGACGGAGCCAGACTCAACTTTAAGGAGGGGTCGAGATTTTTAAAGGTAGGAATTTTTTTTAAAGGGGGGCACTTATATTTATAATTTTAAAAATTGTATTTATATAAGTAATTTTAAATAAAAAAAATTTGAAAGGGGAGGCCATGATACATAGCTCCGTCCCTGTCAATACTCATACGAGGATTTTTTTTAGAAAGTTACATAAAACGTCGTTATAAAGTAAAACTAAATTTTTGAACTAAATTGTTAAAATTTTAAATTTTCGATCACTCAATCGAAATATTTAAAAAATTTCAATACTAAATTGAAAATATTTAAAAGATTAATACTTTCAAATATGTTAACACTTAAAACTAGATTATTAAAATTTCAAATATTGGTTATTCAATTAAAAATATCAACCGATTTAACTATTCAATAAATAAGTAGCAGTTCTATTTATCAATATGTATGATCTTGGACCTTTAATAATGATTTTCCTTTAGAGTTCAGCCACTTGATCGACCCACTTATTTCTATTTTATCAATGTTAGTTACTACGATTGGAATTATGGTTCTTCTTTATAGTGACAATTAAATGACTCGTGATCAAAGCTATTTGAGATTTTTTGCCTAAATGATTTTTTTAATATTGCAATGCTAGGATTAGTTAGTAGTTCGAATTTGATACAAATTTATATTTTTTGAAAATTAATTAGAATGTGTTCTTATCTATTAACAGAGTTTTGGTTTACACGACCTATTGTATCAAATACTTGTCAAAAAACATTTATAATTAATCACGTAGGAGATTTTGGTTTATTAGTAAAAATTTTAGGTTTTTATTAAATAACGGGTAGTTTTGAATTTACGAATTTGTTCAAAATTTTCAATAACTTAATTGCTAATGATAATGATAAGGTGAATTATTTATTTGTTATTTTGTGTGCCGTTCTATTATTTTCGGCGCAATTTCTAAATCAACTCAACTCTCTCTTCATGCATGGTTACGGATGCCATGGAATTAAAAAAACTTTAAATTGAAAATTTTGAATAAGTTACCCTTAATAATAATTATTATCATAATCATAAGATAGAATATAAGAATGATAATGGGCTACCTTGAGGCTCGATGGAGCCCGAGCCCGGGTCCAAGTTCAAGTCTAACTCTGTCCGATCTTAATTTTTTTAATTTTAACCAGATTTTTTTAGAAAAGGTACTCGAGGTCCAGTACAAGGATCGATCAACTCAAATATGACCTGTTAACTTCACTACAGGCGTGGTCAGCCCGAGCCGGGCCAGTTGGCATCTCTTTGAAACAACGAAATAAACAAGTGTAGAAGAATGCAAGTGAACGAGTCTTCCTGAAGCAAAAGTCGTCCTTTCTTATATTGCCGAAAAACCAAAAAACAAGTCTTTCTGTCCCTGTCTCTCTCTCTCATTTCGATCTAAGGAATAACTTACTCACCGCTTCTCTCTTCATTTTTTTTAATCTTTATCGTGTGTTTATGTATAATTGTAGATCGGATTTTGATTTCTCTTTACTCACTCTTTCCATTTCAAACTCAGTCAAGATTCAGTCCATTTAGTAGATTGATATAAAGAGATATACGATAGAGATCAGTGGGTTTGATGGGAAACTGCTTAATTGTTTAGTGCGTGTTGTTTGGGTGGAAAGAATCGTGTGGAAACAGTGTTTGCTTGTGGTGGAGAACTAATGGCTTTGTGTTTAGCGTGATTAAGAATTATATCAGGGATCTTTTTGGGTAATTGGGGGAAATGGCGACTCATAGCTGGAGGGAGGGCATGTCGTCTGATAATATAAAGGGATTAGTATTGGCTTTATCTTCAAGCGTGTTTATAGGTGCCAGCTTCATTGTCAAGAAAAAGGGCTTGAAAAAGGCTGGTGCTTCCGGCATTAGGGCTGGTACTCTTCTTCACATTTTCTAAGTTTTGAGGGACTTCAATCTTCACTGTTTGTTTGCTTGGCTTATTAATTCATGCGGAAAATAAGACGATTCGCTCAAATTTGGATGTGGGTTTCAATTTGCAGGAAGTGGAGGCTATTCTTACTTATATGAACCACTTTGGTGGGTGGGCATGATCACAAGTAAGTATTTTTACCATACTAAGACATATGGTCAGTTAGCTTTTCTTTGTCTGTTCTTCTATGTACCGAAATTCGTCCTCAGGTTTTGATTTATTTGTCAACTGGGCAATCTTAATTTCATCCATCGCATCATATTCTGGAAAATTCGCTCAGATTCTCCTTATCTTCTAAACTAATTTTCTGTGCACTGAAAACACTTATTTTGTATCTGAGAATTATGGCTTTGGAGTGTAATGAAAAAAATGAATGATTCGGGTCCTAATATTGAGCAAATTACTATTGTGATCGTTAACAACAACATGTGCGTGATTTTGTTCTAATACACATTGTCATTTCACCAGTGATCGTCGGCGAAGTTGCTAATTTTGCAGCCTATGCATTTGCACCAGCTATATTGGTCACTCCGCTTGGTGCTCTCAGCATTATTATCAGGCATGATAGGTTATTGGTCTGTCTTATGGTTATCGTGCTGGTGTCCAGCTCTGACCATTTCGTTTTTCTACAGTGCCGTACTAGCACATATTATTTTGCGGGAGAAGCTACATATTTTTGGCATTCTTGGTTGTGCTCTTTGTGTTGTGGGTTCTACAACAATAGTTTTGCATGCTCCTCAAGAACGTCAGATTGAATCTGTGAGAGAAGTTTGGGATCTTGCTACAGAACCTGGTATTATGTTTTTGTTTTAGCCTCTTTGATCTATGATGTTTATTCTTTTCCTTTGTGTACTTTTCCAAGCAAAGGGAATTGTTAGGAAGCTGTCTGACGATCTGTTATTTTATATCTTTTCCTTTGTTCTAGCTTTTCTGTTTTATGCAGCTTTGGTCGTAACAGCTGTATTTGTTCTTATATTCCACTTCATCCCTGACTATGGCCAGACGCATATAATGGTTTATATTGGAGTCTGCTCTCTTGTGGGATCTTTGTCGGTATGCATATGATATAAATGGTTACTTCTTCAGTTCTTTATCCCTCAGTTAATTCTTCCTCTTTTGTGGATAATTTATAACTTGTTCTTTGACAGGTAATGAGTGTTAAAGCACTTGGGATTGCATTGAAATTAACATTGTCTGGGATGAATCAGCTTATATATCCGCAAACATGGGCCTTCACTTTAGTTGTAATTACTTGTGTGCTTACCCAAATGAATTATTTAAACAAGGTAACAAATTTACATCCTTTTTTGTTGCCTGGACTTTTTTTTGTTAGGTTCTGTTCCTTTGTGATTGGCTTATATGTTGCATTTTTTTTTCTGGGTCATGTTTGAGAAAATTTGGTGGCTGTATCAGTTCTTAATTTATCTTTCACTTTTGGTTAATTGGATTTGCTAACTCTCTCTCTTCAGTGATCGTAGTATAATGCAATGTGCACACTATCATGTTTCTGTAAGTGTATGGTTGTTGTCTTTGTTAATTTTTGAGGTGGCTTCACATTCTTTCCATAACATAATACCTGTTGTGAAAGCAATTTGCCTCTTTTTTCAATTATGCAAATATGACATGAGCTATTTGAGTTGATTGCCTAAAGAACAGAACAAATATTTGTACTAAATCCAGTAAATTGGGAAAGTATTAGTTTTCATACTACTGCTAGGAATCTGATGTATTTGCATCTATCCTTGCATTACATGACCATGGGAGATAGAGAGAAATATGCAGGTGAAGTTGTCAACATGTTAATGTCCTTGGTTTTGATGGACATTGTATTGGTCTTTGTTCTTTCTTATGCATTGAAAACGAGGGCATGATCTCATTTGCAGCTGTTAGGAGCTTCAGCTTCTTCTTCGAGTTTCTCTAAGATTATAAGTATCAGCGTTCTTCTCCCCACCCCCCTATTTTCATATTCAAGGTTCTCAGTTAGTTAAATCAATCAACTGTGTGAAGCTTTCCATCTTTGATTGTTTGATCCTATAGTCTTGATTGTGTTAATTTGGTTTTTCACTTTTGCACTGCAGGCACTTGATACTTTCAATACAGCTGTTGTGTCACCCATATACTATGTGATGTTTACTTCACTAACCATTTTGGCTAGTGTAATAATGTTCAAGGTATATTTATCTGCAACTCTGTTAGTTTTGTTTGAGTACATGATCATATAACTTTTGAGGAGATTTGAGTGCACTTGGGGAAGGATCGATCCAGAGTGTTGACCTTTGGAATTGTACTTTTTTCTGTCATGAATCTTGTTTATGCTGATTGGTAACTAAATGCTTAATTCTCCTGTTGTATTCTATATTTTGCCTCTTCTGTGTTGGTGAAGTAGTACAGTTCTCAGAATGTTGGGTTGGTGAAAATGTTTCAAAAAATTTGCGTTTTTGGTTTACTAAGTTGATCCTTAATAATTGTGGGTGCACTTGCACTTACTTTTATTATCCAGAATGATCATAAATCAGTTTCAGGTGTTTTTACACCTAGCTCTGCTTTCCATCCTGACCATCTATCAGTTTGAGGCGCTTCCACACATTTAGCTTGGTGCAAGATTTAGTACCAAATCTAAGAATCATAGTATTTTTCTAACAACTAAACTATTTTACTATAGGTTCTTTGAGCAATTCATGTCTTAAATTCTGTGCTGCATTCTTTCCTGATTTCTTGAGATATGAAATCTTGCATTGGCTCTCTTGTAATTGGCTCAGGGGTGCAGTGCAGCGTTTATAGCTGGATTGTCTTGCTATCTTTTCTGTTGTTATGCCTATAATTTGATCCATATTGCATAGTTAAACTGTTCATAGTTGAATTTCTTGTAACAGGATTGGGATCGACAGAGTCCAACTCAAATTGTCACAGAAATGTGTGGCTTTGTTACTATCCTTTCAGGAACTTTTCTTCTTCACAAGACAAAGGATATGGCTGAAGGCATGCTCTTGAACTTTTGTTGTTATTGGGTCTTTACTATGAATATGTTCTGTTAACCCCATATCCTCCCCTTCTATCTCTCTGTCCCTTTTTCAGAAACTATTTACCTTCGTAGCTAGATGTTGATTGTTAATATTTATTTGGAGTCTGAACTTCAGATTAATATTTTGTAATGATCTGCAGGTTCAATGACCTTACCCATAAGGCTTTCTAAGCATTCAGAGGAGGATGGTTTTGGTGCTGAAGGCATCCCTCTAAGGCGACAGGAGTCATTGAGACCCCAAAATTGATATATTCTTCTGAAATTTTGACAAACTATGGACTTGATGCAACTTTGGGGAGAGGACGAGCTTATGTTGATCTGTATTTTACTGGTCTCTACTAGGATATTGTAAGACAAAGGAAGGTGAGATTATGTCTACTGCCTTACTTTTTGGCTTCAGAATGAGGCTAGCTTTCAGCCATTCCTCTGTATACAATCTCCCCTGTTCAAATGAAAGGAATCTGCCAATGTAATTTTGAGCATAGGTAATTCCAATTGTATCTTTGTTTCGTTTATCAAGAATGCAAATTGGATTTACTCGGTGAAATGTAACACAAGAAGCTTAGCGGACACTGTTATTGGTTCTCGATTTGAGTGCTTTGTTGCGTTTATTTTACTGGACGGAAAAATGCTGATAGTGATAAGAATTGGGCAACATTCACACAGAAGTATTTCTCTGCTTAGTGAATGGCTTGATCAAGAAATTCTCAGATGGATTTTGGTTAAGGAACTTTGATATAGTTATATGCGTTTCAATTGTCTAAATATTGATTCCTATGCCTGTTTGTAAGATTTCAGAATTACACAAATGATTTTGCTTGTTCAACAACCAAGTTAAAGCTTGGAAGAGACTTCACAAGGAGGTGTTGGCTAATTTATGGGATGGTATTTGTACTCATAATTAGGGATATCTCCAAAAAAGAAACTAAGCTTAAAAGGATTTTGTTTTTTCAAATGATCAAATATATAAGTAGAATGTTAAAGACACAGAAAGAAGTAAATTCATTTTTCTGAATTAGATTTACAATATGAACTTATGAAGCATCTACACACCTAAAATTTGAAAATTGAGGCTGAATGGTCAATTTACTGGATATCTAAATAGCCAACACATAATAACTCGGCTTTTGTATTTCCTCTGCTGTATTGTCCAAATTTCAATTACCATTACACTACAGATAAAGCTCAACCTGTACAAACGTACTCTGCAATTTATATTTATTGGAGGATAGTGATTCCGTGAGCATAAAGGCCATAAAGAATATTTAGAGAAGCTGGATGGCAGCAATGGCTGGAATTTTCTCTCGTAGTTTCTGCGTAACGGCAACTCGAACAGTCATCACGCCAGCTGCTGGGCCTGTGATTCTGATTTTCACTATTGGCTCTTCGATTGCCACTAATTCAAGTGATCCTCCAGCTGCCCCAACAAGGTATGGCCTAATTTCTTCAAGTACCTGTAGAAATCGATGAGAGCAGTGTTGGTAAACTATCATTCAAGTCAAGAACACTGTTAAATTCTGCATAACAAATAAAAAATATGATTGTGAAGATGCATGCATGTGAAAGACTGGATAGTGTCACTTTGTTTCAACCCCAAGGTCTGTATTGTGGATAGTCCATTAAGAGAATCGAAGGGCTTCCAGAGGTCTAAGGATTATAGTAAAATGTTGCCTACATCATAATGCTAAGCCAGCTCAACAGCCTGAATCTTAAACCATATGCCAAATATAGTCAAAACAAGCCTATTGGTGCCTTTTCACATTACCCTGAAATTTTAGTGTAGTATCTCCACAAGAGGATATAGGATTAGAGTCATTAGAAATTTCTGCAACAAGTGTCTCAAGTATATATGAAAGTCCGGCATCAAAACTATGGAGACCTAAGAGACACCATGTGTCAAGAAACTTACTTAGTGTGCCTTTGTCAAAAGTTAAGTTCTTGTCAACCAAAACCCAATATGGGTACACGGTGGAATGGCACTTTCGGCAAAAAGATTTCAATAGTTGTGCTATATAGGTTTCACCTAAAGGGAAAACAGTTCAACATTTTAAGTTGTATAATCCTAGTGTACTTTTCATGGCACGTGTCATGACTTTGTCGTAACTCTTTCCTCATTTAGTTCACGGTAAATTGGTGTAAAGAAAATCATGATCAAATAAAAGACAAAATATATGAGCTTCTGACCATCAATGTGCAATTGTCAAAACAAGTGAAATGTGCAACTGGACCTAAAAAGGCAAGCAAGGCTTCAAACTTCTATATGTAATGACTAATGTAAGCTGAAATGTAAAATATGTAATTACTTTTCTTGTTTAAATATAAATACCATAACCAGAAAACAAAAAAGTCTTAAGCTAGGGGAAAACAGAAAGCAAGTTAGAAGTATTCAAGAAATTTTACAATTACAACTTAGTATTTCATCTGAGAACTTTGCTTGGTTTACCAAAAACATAAATGAAGATCACCAAGAAATGGGAAGTCCTAGTTGCAATGAGTAGCCCATGTACCCTTGAAGCTAACTCCATCTACATGACCGTGACTAAAAAATTATATCAACCATTAATATTAATATGACAGTAAATTTTTCCATCAAACATTTTTAGGCATCAAGGGCAAATGCCACTAGATATGCTTACAGCAAATTAAATGGCTCATATACTTGTTCATAAAAAATAAAGAGAGAATTTTGAAAGCAGTTAGAGGGGAGGTAAGATGACATATTTCACCAGTTATGACCAATAATTTTTGGCTTCTTTCCCCTAATGTTTCTGCTAATATAATCAATACCACAGTCAAACCTTGAAAAGCTATAATCATTGGAAAGGATAAAAAAACAAAATCCTCAAACAGCAGAACATATACAATCCGTAAATTGGCTAAAAAGGTCATAATAATAGTACAAACTCACTACCACAATTATGAATTGGAATAACAGTTAATCTTGGATTTAGGTATAGTGTAATTAATTACCTTCTCTATATTTTCTTCACTGAGCTCAAGCCCAGTTTCTTCGTCAGCTATTGGCTCTACGGCAACAATTTCAGGAATTTTTTCCATTAAGCGGCGCTCAATACCCAACTTCATAGTCGTAACAGAAGCTGGACAGGAGCCACATGCTCCTTGCAGCTTCAACCGCACAACATTACCATCAATCTCATGTAATGCCACATTACCCCCATCGGCAATCAGATATGGTCGAACTTCGTCCAATACTCTCTCAACATTCTCTGCAGTTAATGGCAATTCAAGAGCTGAATCTGGTGCAGCAACAGCTTGTACAACTGCAAAATATTAAAATGTGTTACAAATTTGACGCATAAAGTCTATATAAGAAAAAAAAAACCACAAATAGCCACCTCTGTGCATATAAATTAAAAATTCTTTCCCACACAAATCCACTAGAAACATCATCAACAATAACAACTCATTGAAATTTTTCCTGAAACGCGGGGTACGGAGAGATCCAATAATACGCAACTTTACCCATAACTAGTAAAGAGGTTATTTCCGATAATTAGAAACATCAAAAAGGGAAAAGCAAATTCATCTACAAATCGGAATTACTTCCAAGTCTGAAAGTAACACAATGAGTTCATTTAGCATCAACCCCAATTTTGTCAGGCTCAGTTAAATGGATCTTTGTTACCATTTTTCACTATTCTGAGCCAGTTTATTATCAGAAAAAACGTTGATGACAAATTTAAAAAAAAATCATATTGCGTGATCAAGCGTGTAAATGCGTAGACGAATTGATAGATACTTGAGGGCATTCAGCTCATGACCTAACAAATCAATAATTACGGTCGAATTCAAGAACCCAACGAAGCAACTTGTAAGCGAAAGAAAAAAAGAAAAAAACTTTATGTAATTACATACGAGAAATATGTTCAAGAAACTGACCTCGGCTCTGAATCCGCGCGGAACGAAGTGGGCTGCGCCGCACCTGACTGAAGGCAAGCTGGGTACCGAAGAAGCTTGAGCTCTGTGGGATTACAGACCCATGCATCGAATTAATCATAGCAAAGACGACTAAAAACAAACATTTAACCTTCAAACATAGAGAGACGGGACGAGAGAAGGAGAAACCTTGGTGGCGGGACGACAATTGGAGGGCTCAAGGGTTTGCTGAGGCCTAGAGTAGTAAGAAGTTGGATTCAACACCACAGCTCTCATGTCGATTGATGCCAATAATCAAATTTAATTTCTTTGATAGAGAAACAGAGAGAGAGAGAGAGATTAGCAGTATACGAGCTGAAGTTATTGATTTGATTTTGATCTCTGTATGCGATGATGAATCAAAATATAGATTTTGGTCTGTTCTGGGCAGCCAGGGAACGCACCTTCCAATTTCGTGGGGGATCAGTAGCCGACTCTCTTGAAAATTTTGTAAAATTATTGTTTTTTAGTAAATCGAATGCCTAATTTTACTAATTTAGTTACACTAGAAACTTCTATCAAATTTATTATATTACTGAGAGATGTCAATGGATCCGACCGAGCGCGGGTTATAATAAAATCTTCTTTCAATTTTATTATATTATTTAGGGATGTCAATAAATTAGGCTGAATCTGGGTGGAATGACCCGGTCAACCCGTGACCCGATCTGTCCATAATCTTACTAACCCGTGATTTGGCCTATTCTTTTTTTTTATAAAAAATTTTACAAAATAACGTCATTTTTTTCGTTTTGGTCGAACCACAGGCCTAGTTTGACCAACATTAGGACGGGACAAATTTGACATTCCTAATATTATTTCCCTCTAAATAGTTGTTTTAAAATTCGATTTTTATTTTTAAAATAATATTATTTTGCAAAACTTAGACTTAATAAATTTTGAATGGCATTCTAATTTTTGATTAGGCTTAATTTAGTACCATTTTTTGTTAAACTTTGTACAAAATGTAGAGTAACCAAATGTCTTAATCTAACTCGATTCAACTAATAAAATATGATAATAATTTGAGTTGGTCTTGAATTATGATTAATTTTTTAAATTTATTTAAATAATATGAACTTGTTTATATTTTAATTGATTGAGTTATTTTAAATAAGATCAAGTTGTGAAATTCGTAAGTCAATTCAAAATTAGTAAATTTAGTATAAATATAACTCAAAATTTGATTAAAACAATAATATCATATCTAAAACCTCTTTTTCTAACATGAATTGAATAAGGATGGCAATCCAAGGATTTCTTGGTCGGACCAGGTCATATGTCGGGCTCAACTAAGAGCGA
>JAOQMQ010000195.1:1435070-1452185 GCA_027563845.1 Erythroxylum subrotundum
GTCGCTTAAAGGGAGAGTGACGTTTCTGGAGACGAGACAGAAGGAAGAACACGAGGTGCGAGAGAGACGAGGAGGTGCGACAGATGAGAAAGAGTTGGAAGAAGCAGATGGAAGAAGACGATGTGCGACATATCCAACGTGTGTAGGTTTCGGACAGAACAGGGTCACCTTCGTCTTTTCTCATTCTTGTCTGTTAGACAATTGTTATATGTACCTCACTTTTGGATTGGACAGAATTTTTTGTCCCTGTCCACTGAG
The DNA here is from genome assembly GCA_027563845.1 of Erythroxylum subrotundum. Lineage (NCBI taxonomy): Eukaryota > Viridiplantae > Streptophyta > Magnoliopsida > Malpighiales > Erythroxylaceae > Erythroxylum > Erythroxylum subrotundum. Next base: position 1,435,329 of record JAOQMQ010000195.1, read on the forward strand.
GACGGGACAGAAATTCTTCAAGACAACAAGCAAACAGCGTTAAGGACATCACTTTTGTGTCCTTGTCCACTGTCCTCACCCCTGAGGACAGTAACCAAACGCAGGGTAAATGAATGCAGTTTACTTGCTGAGATAAATGAACGATTAATTAGAAATAAATATATTAATACTTAGAAATAATTATCTAATTATTACTTGATTTTAAATTACCGATTTATTAAATAATTCATCATAAACATATAATTTATGAATTATTATGTACTTTTGTTAATTTATCAAAATAATTTAAAAAGTGATTTTATTTGTCTTAATGAATAACTTCATTTAATCTGTAGATTTAAAAGATTTTAAATTAAGAAAATGTCCTTTTAATCAAAAAAATAACAACAACAACAACACTAAGTAAAAATCTCACCGAGACGCAAGATCTAGGAATCCTAACTAGTAGAGTGGCTGTTTATGAATGACCCACGTGAATGAATGAAAATAAAAAATAAATAAAAGTAAAAATAGAATCAAAATAACCAAAATAATATTAATAATATTAATAATAATGTCCTTTTAATCAATCACATTAAAATAACTCAACTATCCGCAACAATTCGAGATCATAGACAATAAATATTAAATTGAAATAATTAAATCAAGTTAATGACAATTTAATTCAACTTATTATCATCTCTAATTATGAGAATTTTAATGAAATATTTTGAATAAAATAAAATATAAAGAATAGTAGCAAAAATTCACAAAAAATTTATGGTCGAAATTTATGGATCATATCTCCTATTCTAATTATGTTATTTATATCATGTTTCATTAAATTTTATCCACATATATATATAGAAACTATATAAATATACAGATGAGCCTTAATAAAACAAGATTGGAACAGAATAACTGAAACAGAATTTGATGCGAAAATTTACTATGTATATTATATTTTAATAAATAAAAGTGAACTTGTCAAGAAAAGTAATTTAAATTTTAAAAAAATAATTAGTTTATATATATAAATAAAAATAAAAATAAATAAATGACCTTTTTTTTCTCTCTTTGCGGTGATAACAAGACGATCACGCAAATCACAAAATGACTGCCACGTGGCAGATAAGGGTTCTTCAAAGTCATCCCCTTTATCGACCCTTTTCACATGATCTCTTTCACTCGCCACTGCTACATTCTCTTCTAAGCTAAACCCTAAAAAATGGCTTCCACGGCCACACTATCCGGCGCGACGCTGAGCACCTCCTTGGCACCCCGGCACAGGGTGACGGGTCGGAGGGCGGTTCCGAACATGGGACAGGCGCTTTTCGGGTTGAAAAGTGGGCGCGGAGGGCGGATTAAGGCCATGGTGGCGTACAACGTGAAGCTTATTACTCCGGAAGGAGAGAAAGTGATAACAGTCCCAGACGACGTGTACATTCTTGACCAGGCAGAGGAGGAAGGTGTTGATTTACCGTATTCATGCAGGGCTGGTTCTTGCTCGTCGTGTGTAGGGAAGGTAGTGTCAGGGACGGTGGACCAGTCGGACGGTAGCTTCCTTGAGAATGACCAAATGGCAGATGGTTGGGTACTGACCAAATGTTGCTTATCCCACTTCTGATGTTACCATTGAGACACACAAAGAAGAAGAATTCCAAGTTTAATTTTACTATCATTTATGTGATTTTTGGGTTCATGCAGAGTGCAGACCCCTTGGTAATGTGTTTCTATGCTATCAATCTATGTGGCGAGCGGTTTTGGAACTTAATTGTCTGCTTCTATCTTATCCATAATTTTTTTTTTATCATATGCTTTTTTTAATTAAAGTAATTTCATGTGGAGATGAAGCTTTGTACTATGTATTATGTAAATAGGTTGTAAGTAAAAGAAATGTAGGATAGCCCCATTTGGTCTCTCGATGATAGTTAAAAATTGCTAATTTGCAGACTATTGAACCCTATGTTTATAGTTATTAAAAATTTAAATAATATAATAATTGCATCTCATTACTTTAGAATGTCCCAAAAAAAAATTCATGATTAAAAATTAAATTAATTTGAATTTTAAATCTAGAAAGATTTTTTAAATAATTTTTGTTATTAAAAATATTGTTATAAATACCAGACTTATATGTCTAAAAAAGTAAAATAAGGCTATAGACAGGTACCTTTTTTGCCTTTGCACAGGTGCCAAATTTTTTATACAATTTTTTCTTTACTTCAATCCTATCTTAAGAAATTATAACGATATAAAATTAATATAACAAATACTTCTTTATTTTATTAATATAGTTTTTAATTATTTCTTATAAAATTTTAGATATTACCTTAACATATTTTAGAAGTTATTATAATATATTTCATATATCTATATGTATATAAATTAAAAATATACATTATCAATACAAAATTAAAATTTTTAAATATGATTATATTAAATTATTGTATTTGATTATGTAATCTATGATCACATAAACCTAATGGTATAAAAGTTTTATTGAATACATTATCATTTATACTTTTATTATTTATTAAATAAATTGTAGACAATTTTATCATATTCTTTTTCATTTATAAGTAATTATTATTTTATATCGGAAAAACTTTAAATTTTTTTAATTTAGTCTTAAATGTTTTTAGATTTATATTTTGAATCAATATTTGGTACCAAAATCACTTATGAGATTTTCTTATTCGTACAATTTTTTTACCATATCAACCGATAGGAAACAATATTTTAAACAATGATTAAAAAACAACCAATTTATTAATTAATTTTATAATCTCTTTAAAATCGAGTAATAATAATCTCAATACCATTCAATTTAATGTTTAAAATATTGGAGAAAAGAGCTCTATCTCCACAAGTTATGAGGAAATTAAAAATTCTAGTCAGTTTGCACAAGAATAAAAACGGCATGAAGCAAAAGCTAAATTACCTCAAAAGCGTTCCCTACTATAATCCCCTCTAGTGTCCTTCAACCACAAACGTAGAAAAAGGATGACAAATTCCGAGGGGCAAGCTGGGCATCAGCCCTTTTACATAGTCTACCTATTTTCAATAAAGATCAAAAATTTTATAACAAAAATGGCAGACATACCATACGTCTTTTGTATGTTTTGCTAAGCTTCAATGGTCAACCGTCTCCTGAAGTATCTAAATTAAGAATTCACATGCCAAAAAAGAAAAAAGAAAAAGAAAAGGTGAGAATGATATATATTTATGTTGGCTTTCCACCTTGTAGACCATTAGAGAGAAGATACATTCCACCTCTTGAACCCTGTTGATTCTTCTCCAGAACTGCCATTCCCAACGCACTCTTCTCCAGAAATATTATCTTAAATGCTCGGAGAAGCACTCTTTAGGCACATTTTCCATTGTACAAGGTTCTAATCACACTTAATATTCCTGTAGATCCTCCTTACAAACAGATTAGAGCCCAGGTAGCCAACAGCTCCTGCACATTCAAACATGGTTTATACGTATGGTCAAAATTATAAGAACGATATACTTCGCAGATCAGAACCTCATTATGGCCTTTAGATATACCCAATTAATTGAGCAGTATACTCACATATCATGCAAAATCAAGACATACATTTGTAAGTGAAAATACCTTCATAAATAGTCATAAAGCAAGAAAAATTGGGTTTCTCGAAATGATTAAAGGGAAAAAGTAAACTCACCACAAAGAATTCCTAATCCAAGACAAAACATCAGAGTATATCCAAAGTAGAAGCTGGTTTGGAAGAAGCCTGACATCTTTGTCTTCACGTAGTAGTAATATATTGAATAGAAGTAGACATAAACGGCCGTTGAGGCTGCAGAGAAGAATGACGTCCACTGCCATTGATAGTTCTCAGCGTTGAGTAAGAAATATGTTCCCACAATGGTAACACATACGGTTACAATTATGAGAATCAAGAAAACCAGCAGCATAAAGCCATACACGTAGTAGACCTATCAGGCAACAAAAAAAGCAAGGTTAGTACATCAATTTTACACTTTTTATCAATCTAAGCCAGAAAAACTGCTCTTCAGAACCTAATCTTCTGTAGTCTGTGATATTATTGTAACATGGAAACATGTTCCTCAAAATGATTTTCCAGTATAACTAGCAAGATGCAGAAAAAGCTTTTGGCGTGCATCTTATATTAAATCTTTAAGCCCTTGCATAAAAGACGGTATCTATAGCCTAAAATTTAATCAACTTTAAAGTGAATAAATTAAGAAATAGTCAGTGCAAATGTTGTGAACATCCAATAAAATGAAAAAAACTGTAAAGTTCACCTTGTAATTCCAGAAGGATGTGAAGACGAAGTACATCTCAATGAAAATACTGCCAAATGGTAGTAGTCCTCCCATCATAGAGACTACAGATGGTGTGAGGTACCATTTCTTCTCTGGGATTGGGCGAGGAATTGTTTTCACACGGCATGGATTGTTTGGAGCACCACTCCAATTTCTTCCAACCACCGTACCAAGAAGTGCCAAAGGGAAAGAAATAAAAGCCCAAATTACGAAAACCACCACCATGGTGCCAAAGGGAATGGCAGCAAGGGATCCGTAAAATATAGCAATAGTGTTCAAGATGAATCCAATCCCAAAGCACATAAAGGGGAACAGAGAAGCTGTGAGGATCATTGACTTTATCCAACCTTTCCCTGGAAACAAAGAATATAGTCCAATAGAATAAGAATAATTATACGCAAGAAAGATCAACCAGACAATGAATAAAGAAGCATACCCCCATTGCGCGAATACATTCCGGCGCTTACATAACCAGAAACAAATGATGTGAGTGCATAACATACGATAAAAGTTGTAACAATTGCTCCTCTCCTGGACCACGTAAGTGACATTGAACATTTCAAAAACGAACACCGATATCAGTGCCAAATTTATCCAAAGGGGAAAGCAAGATCAAATATAAAAACCACACAATTAACCAACCACCAGTGATAAATGATTATGCAAACAATGAATACATGGTTATTCGAAAGCACTTGTGTTAGCATGCAACAGAGAGAGAGAGAGAGGGAGTTCTATATGAACTTACCCAACATACAGCGTTCCAACAATGGCCAATAAGATGACAAGAAGAACAAGCAATGCCAGCTGTGCACCTGTCCCAACAACAGCTGACAAAATAACTAAACTGCTGGGAGGGCGAAAAACATCACCATGAACAAGTTTCCAACCAGATTCCTCACTAACATCTCTTTCCTGAAACAACAATGGCCAACACAATCAGATACAGTTAGAAGTCCTTTTTAAGGAACCAGGAATTAAAGAAGGAAGAGGGATATAAATATCAACTAAGATCCGGTACAGATTGCTCTAGAACTAAGAATATATTAAAAATCAAGTTATAAACCATAATATAAATACCACAAATTTATGAGATTCATAATTCAAGAAAGGTGTTACCAGAGATTCTAGATCATCATCCTCTCGAGCATACTTTGCATAGTCATTTCTAAGAGTTCTCATCAATATCATGGACACCAAGCCAGTGAGAAAGATGACCATCATGAATGAATTGAAAATTGAGAACCAGTGTATCTGCATGTTGAGAGATGCATTACAACTAAATTTGAATGCGGAAGGAACTTAATGGTAATGAAACAACAAAGTAAAGATGGTTCTACTGATCTAGAAAAGTGAAATAAGGCAGAATACAATCAGAAGGAATTCAACCAGCCATAAATTTTACCTGATGCTCAAAAAAGGGGTAATCCAGATAGACATCAAAGCGTCGGGCAAAAGTGATATTTGTGGGTATCCACTTCACAGAATAAGTCATATCCACTACTCTAGCAGGTTCTAAGGGCTTTGGACTCTCCTGGGTAAGATTGACATGAATAATCTGCAAGAAAAGAGATTTGTTATATTGTCAATGAAGGTAAACACCATTCAATATAACAAGTGACACTCAGTGAACCACAAACCTGATCCTTATTATATCTAACAGTTATCCTCTTATGTGTGAAGATCACATGCTTGCCGCTATCACTGTTCTTATCAGGAGGCAACTCACCAACAAAACCTAAAATATCATTGAGAAAAAATGCTTAAGAATGAACCTAAACTTGCATATGTTAAGACAGAATGGCAAAAACATACCCCACAATGGCAGGTCATCTGAATTTGTATCCAGGAAGCAACAAATGAAGCATGAAATGAAAACCAAAGGAAAAAATGTGTCAGCACCTCAACAAAGAACAAGGCAAGATTAGTGCAGTTAAAAAAAATTTGGGGGTTGGGAGTTGGTGGTGTGGGTTATTGGGTAGAGAACCATTAAAGGAAAAGAAAATGTAACATAAAAATCGTATCCTAATTGTGATAACACTAACACTACAATCAAAGGATGTTAACAGCTTAAGTACACTAAGTAACTTCCATGTAACAGTAAAACAAAGATCTGCAATTTCATTGAATAGCATAATTATATAGGATCAACGTATTAGTAAATTAATACACGATGCCACATCTGATAGCAACATATAAGTAGTTTGATAGAGTTTAAGAAATGCATCTGAGGAACTCTGTACTGAAAGATCTAAAAGCATTTCCATTATTCTCAACCTCATCATCTACAGGATAGCTATCATTTATGGTTCATATTTAAACAATGACTACATTAGCTGCATCATTGTTTACTTCCAAGGGGATGATCTGTAGCCTACCATGATTCAATCTAAAACCTGGACTTCCAATTCCATCACCTCATTTACTAAAAATATCCAATAACAGAATACTATTTGTCCACATTACCCTTTGGAAAACAATTGAAAATTCAAAACATTACATACCCATGAAGAATTCAAACCAATAGTTGTTCTCAATCGCATCCTTAAAATGTTTGACCTTGGCTTCATCAAGTTCAAGCTGACAAATGGTAGCTCTCTCCACATTCTCTGAAGAAAAATGAGAAATCATTAAATTAGTAAAGAGAAAATTCCAGAAGACCAGATGAGTAACAGCTGTCTGAAAATTCAAGGAAGCTAAAAATAGGACAAAAGTACATACTCTGGAAGTTTACTTGAATCTGACTGTCAATAAGCTCATTTCCACCAAGGACCTCACCAAGACCACCCCACTTGTGTGCAGCATTGCCATTTGGGTGGCAAAACGGAAGGCTGTAGTAGTTGTATGTTTCTTGTGGATTGTTGTAAGGACCAACCTTGTTAACCCATAGGGTAACTTTGTCATCTGGATGATACTAGAAAAGAAAACAATAAAATAGAGTATTAATAAGCAAAAGTACGACTAACTTTTAACAAAATAACAACAATATTCACTTTGTTAAAACGTGAACCTTTCTCAACTTAACTGGAAGAAGAAAGATTGTAAAGAAAACTGCCCATACAGTAAGGGTGAACTTTAACTGATACGAAGAGCACCAACTACCGCTGAATACATCAATAGAATTTCCAGCCTAATTCTTTTATCAGGTTTTAAAGGAATGATTCCATTTGAAATGATTTTCTTATAGCTCAAGATTGCTTTAGATTTCATCTGAATTAAACAATCCAACAGAGGTACAAGACTCTGTCAGGCAACTACCATAGAATTGCCATAAAGCACATGCAGTCTGCTTAACATGAGTTTGCAGCATCACTTAATTTACAAGCCAGTTTGACTGTCATTAACAACTTCTAAAAGAACTATACAATGTGCCTAAGATCAAAAGATGTTAGTCAAAGGAGGAACCGAATACTCTTAAACACAGTCTAGTTGCACTACACAAATGTTTGACCATCTTGTAAACAATGCAGCAAAGAAAATCAAATGAGAAACAGGGGCTTTTCTGATCCACTAAAACGCACAACACCTTTCATAAAAGTTTAAACTACCTTTAGGCTGGTCTAAATGCAAGAACTAGGAGTCAATGGATGATTCAATACTCTTTGTTTCCTTATAGCAACCCGTGAACTGATTTTCATTGACACAAATACTTAAGTCCCATACTCAAATGCATGAAGTTGCCACTTACTAAACTAATTTCTCACAAAGACACACACAAGTGGTACTAATGCAGTTGACTTTCGTGCCATTGGAACAATGCTCCTGATTTCTATACGTGAATACACTAAAATCAAATGCTTTTGAAAAGTTATAGAGCAGTTGTTCTCTGAGAGGAAAATGAGAGATAAATGACAAACAAAAGCTTATACATCTGACATCTATTCGCTGATAATCAGATCTAGCTCTGGGAGATAAAGAGCATAAACCTACTACATCCTCCCACAAAGGTAACTCTGATTCTTTCCAAGCGCAAATTATGTTACATTTCATGGTTCATGTGAATAGAAAATCATAGGCGCACAAACTCGATGCCAGAGAAGTAATTTGCATGAATTAATAACAGAAATGAAAGCCCTAACTTTGAAAACAATATGTACACTGTTAAGAACGAAGAGAAGGGGGGGAAAAAAAAGAGGCAAAGCTCCACCAGAGATCTAAACCTAATCCCCACTACTCAATCAAAAATCAGACATAAACTGAGAAACGACGTAATTATCAATTCCCACAATGCAATAACTGAGAAGATACACAGATCTGAATGAAATGAAAGTAAGAAAGAGATCTAGGAGTAACCAAGACTAAGAGTATGGGACGAAACTTTACCTTGTGATCAGACTCGGAGGCGAGTACGGGAGAGAGGAAGAGGAAAGTGAAAGCAGCACAGAAGGGGAGAGATCGGAGAGCGACGGAAAACATGATGATCGAAGGAAAATTCGTCGGATCTGAGGGTCTCTCTTTCTCCTGCCTCGCCTAGCACTCAATTAGTCTGCTTCTTCACAAAAGGAAAAGCAAAGCAAAGGAAGGAGATAATCTGGAGCTCGTCTTCTAGATTTGCAGGCTTGACTTGGATATAAAAACTGAAACATTTCATTAACAACTCAACACGAGCCAAAGCTAAGGGAAACTAACCCGACCGACCCAATTCACACATGTTGGGCCCAACCCCAGCCCAGGCCCAATTCCATTGACCTTTCTTTGTTCATATTTTCGTATAAATATTTTTTTATATTTTAACCAAATGACATCGTCCTTATGAAAGTAATGTGAAAATGAGTAATTGTATTTTAAATTATTTAATTTTAAATAAATAAATTATAAAAGTTTTTAGCACAAAAATTATATTTTAATTAAATTGAATATTAATAATAAGTTAATGGAAATATAAATAAAAGGCTAATTGGTATATAATTATATATGTTTAACTTTATTATAATTTTATTGTTTAAATGACCATGTAAAGAGAATAAGAATAATAATAAATAAATAAAAATATATAAAATAAATATTTAATAAATAAAATATAGAACAATGTCTAATAGAGATAATTTGGTGAGTTTGAGTAGTACATAATTTTACCCTTAATTAATAATAATAAATGACCTACCTTAAGAAGAAAAAAAGTAATAATAAATAAATAAATAAAATAAAAAATAATGCTAATAATAACTTTTAAATAATAATAATAATAATAATAATATAAAATAAGTAATAAATCAAATAATAAGAAAATAACATAATAATAATAATATTATTATTATTATTAATTAATTAATTAATAAAAATATTTGTATATGTTATATAAATATTTCATCTATTAAAGGAAATATAATCACTCATTGGTGGCAATTTGATTCTTTGCTTTGCTTCAAATCTTTCTCACCTTTCACCACCACCTTCACTATTACAACCCTTCTCATATACCTTCTTCTCCTTTTCTCTCGAGATTCCAGGTTTCCGTTTCTGAAACTCTCTGCATCGTCCCCTGTGTTTTTACAGAGTTGTGGGGTTCAGCTTTTTGAGAATTGAGAACAGGTGAACTGAAGCTGAAATTATTGGTAATTTTTAGAGAGTTCAGTTGGGTCAAATTAGGGTTTCTTTCTATCTGGGTTTTCTGATTTCTGTATAGCTCCACAGATAGATTTTATAAGAAAAATAATGGAGAAGTACGAGCTGGTTAAAGACATAGGATCTGGGAATTTTGGGATAGCGAGGCTGATGAGGAACAAGGAGACAAAAGAGCTTGTTGCTATGAAGTATATAGATCGTGGTCAGAAGGTGCGAGCTTTCTCCTTTGCTTTTCTTTTCCCTAGATATATGCGCAGTTAATAAAGATGGCTGTAGAAAAATGTATACTTCAAGTATCTAATGGTTTTGTTTGCTGGGTTTGTTTTTAGATTGATGAGAATGTTGCTAGGGAGATCATAAACCACAGATCACTTCGCCATCCCAACATAATTCGCTTCAAGGAGGTTAATTTCTTAGACTCCTCGATTAGATAGTCCGGTTTTTATAGTGGATTGTGCCCTTCTTTCTACTTTTCGTGTTTTTGTTGATCAGACCAGGACAGGACTCACTTTTATGTCCATGTTTTTTAATGGTTGTTGTGTGTGTATCTTGCAGGTAGTTTTGACCCCAAGTCATCTTGCCATTGTGATGGAATATGCTGCAGGTGGAGAGCTGTTTGAGAGAATCTGTAATGCTGGAAGATTTAGTGAAGATGAGGTTTACTGTCTTTCTTGTCTGAAAAATTTCAGAACCCAATTATTTGGGGAGGGATAGCAACACTCAAGTAGTCTTTCTTCCTTGTTTATGCTTAATCTTCCTTTTCCAACATTTTCCAGGCAAGGTACTTTTTCCAACAGCTTATTTCAGGAGTCAGCTATTGTCACTCCATGGTAATAAATCCTTAAGCTTGTCAAATGTCTTTTGGGTTCTGAATTGTTCAAGAATGTGTTATGTTCAATAGTTGCTGCTTGTTTTCCAATTATTTACAGCAAATATGTCATAGAGATTTGAAGCTGGAAAATACACTGTTGGATGGTAGCCCAGCACCACGCCTAAAGATCTGTGATTTTGGATATTCAAAGGTATAACTGAGAAAAAAAATCAGTATTTGTACTGTCACTTTATCTTGATTTCTGCCATTATTTCTTGGATTTTTTTTCCAATCATATTGTTTTCTTTGTGCAGTCATCTTTGCTCCATTCAAGACCCAAATCCACTGTTGGAACTCCAGCATATATTGCTCCAGAGGTTCTTTCTCGGAGAGAATACGATGGCAAGGTAACTTAAATCCTTATGTTGTTCAACATTTGCCCATTTGAAATTTGCTTTTTTTGGATACTATCTAATTATTATGTGGCACATACTAACAGTTAACATATCTTTAAATTTTGCTCCTTTATAGAGGACTTTTGATAAGCAAATTATTTTGATGCTATGAAATGAATATAAAAGATAAGTCATAATTTTTAAGATAAGTCACGAGAAAGTGCACTTAGCTGGTGATTGAATGTTTCTTCCATATACTTCGTTCAATCCCTTTTGTTTTTTCAGCTGGCAGATGTATGGTCTTGTGGAGTGACTCTGTATGTTATGCTTGTTGGGGCATACCCATTCGAAGACCAAGATGACCCAAAGAATTTCAGGAAAACAATTAATGTATGAGAAATTTTTCTTGATCACTTGTGTTTGTAGATGTTTTTTAACAAATGTGTCTGATATGATTCTATTATTCCATAGAGAATAATGGGTGTTCAATACAAGATCCCTGATTATGTGCACATATCTCAAGATTGTAAACATCTGTTGTCTCGCATATTTGTGGCCAACCCATCCAAGGTATGTGTGGCAGGCTTCTTCTACGGACAATAGGTAGTTATTATGTACTTGTGGACACAGAGAAGATTAATCTGTCGCTAGTTGAATTTGATAGTTGTTCTGAGCATTTGTTAGTTTTGTTTGGTTATATTGTCAGCAAAATGGTTTTTTCATATAATTTTCTGTCCTGCATAGTCATTCTGCTACCATAAATTAATCCCTGTATGTCTTTGTCAATACCAAGGAAGCTTTTTTTTTTTTTTTGGGGGTTTCAGTTATCTCTTTACACGCATGTGTATGTTTGTTTACACCTCTGTAAAAAACAGATAGATACCATGTGTACTTTCACTGTCTAATCATTGTTCCGGCAAAGGCTAAAGCATTAGCAAAGCCCAAAATTGTATCTGATGTGGCATAATATTGCATTTAAGGGAAACTTTATAATTTAGCCACTTGGTTTTACAGAGGATCGCAATCAAGGAAATCAAAAGTCATCCATGGTTTTTGAAGAACTTGCCTAGGGAACTGACAGAGGTAGCTCAAGCAGCATACTACAGGAAAGAAAATCCTACCTTTTCCCTTCAAAGCATTGAAGAAATCATGAAAATTGTGGAAGAGGCCAAAGTTCCTCCCCCAGTATCCAGATCTATTGGAGGGTTTGGTTGGGGAGGAGAAGATGATGATGGAAAGGAAGAAGATGAAGCTGAGGCCGGGGAAGAAGATGAAGAGGATGATTATGAGAAAAGAGTCAAGGAGGCACAGGCAAGTGGGGAGTTTCACATCAATTAAGTGTTAATCTGGGCTCTCCGCACAGATTATTATAAGATCAATTTCCCCGTATCTATGGTGTGGTTTCTTTAACATGTATAAAACGTTGTAGTTGTTGTGTTGTGGTTATTAAATAATGGCTTGTATATTGTAGTATAATGCGAAGAAAAGTTGTGAAATATACTCTTGGAGAATTGCCATTGGGATCCTATAATCATGATAATGAAAAAAAGGTCTCTCAGTTTTGATCTGAAATGTTTTTTGTTTCTAAGAATCAAGACTAGTGCCTTGACCTCTGTCTGGTTCTTGCAAGTTCTTAATGCTTATCAATCTTTTTTGATCTGAAATGCTTTTTGTTTCTAAGAATCAAGACTAGTGCCATGATCTCTGTCTGGTTCTTGAAAGTTCGTAATGCTTATCAGTCTTTTCCATCATCTGCTAATTTTTGTTCTGTTTTTTTCTCAAGACATTGGAAACATGAGATAGTAAATAAAGATTCAATCGTAAAAATAAGTCGAGTAAAAATAAGAAAAAGTATAATATTACAGTTAATTCTAATCGTAATAATCAAATTTTATTATATAGCAACAAGTCTGCAGTACTTAGATTTGACTAAAACAACATTTACAAATTATTCCACCACTACAAAGAATTGTGCATATTACAACCAAATATTAATCTCCACTTACAAATCTGTACTGCTGTTGAATACTTACATTAACAAACACCTGAATATATGTACAAGAACACATTACTTCTCCCTATCATTCATATCCACACACAGATCCATCTATACGTCATCAGTGAGAGTTATGTACCATTGCCCATGAACCTGAACAGTCACTCTGGCAACCATTATCAACACTTCAGCAGCTTCTACTACCCTTTCGGTCAGTACAGCAGCACCGGCCTGTCTAAGAGCTGTTTCCGTCAACTTTCTTCCCCGTTCGCCACTGCCCCCTAGCACAACTCCTCTGGCAGCCAAATAGACGGCACGGGATAGCTTTTCAAAAACAGGGTCCCCGGCCTGTAAACTCTTGGCTAACATCCTAGCCATGAATAACTTCCTTGATTGAAGCTTCTGGGCTTCTGCTACCTTGTCAACATCCAGTAAGAACTCACTGATAACATCTACAATTTCCTCAATGCCTGCACTGTTGTTGAAGTCTAAAACTTCAAATAATTGCTTGGCACACTTTGAAGCGATGGTTTCTACTTCTGCTTCGTTGGCTACTGCTCGCTCCATAAGAAGAGTTTGGCGGCAAACAAGGATGCTGCGTGTTACAAAATTTTATTCATTACCATGTGAATGGAACATGATTTATCTGCTAAAGAGCTGCTACATATATAGCAGGGAGACTTACCTAGTGCAAATCACAATGACTTTTTGAATCTCAGCCTGGACAGCCCTCAATCGATGATGGTTAAGCAACAAAGTTTCAGGTAGATCTCTCTCCGATAAACCAAACACCGCAACAACTAATTTCAGCAATCCAAGCCTGACCAACAAATCAATCTTCTCACCTTTGCTTTCGGGCTCTGGAAGATGATTCCCTGATCAAGATCATAAAACAAATTCAGTCTACTACTAAGCATCTGACAAGAAGGTAACAAAAGGATTCTAAATTTTTGGGAAGTTGGCACTAGTAGATTTTTTCAACAAGTTACTTCATTTCTAATCCTTCATTGTCCAAAACTCATGGAATACAGTTAAAGCCCAAAACCCAAGTTCATACCTGTGGCGGTATTTGAAGCAGCAAAAGTAGTACTTCCGTTTCCATAAATTTTGGTAGAAAAGCTTCCACCAGTTCTAAGTGTGGTGGAAGGAAGAGAGACCTCGGACGAAGTTCCATGGCTCATCAAAAGGCCAAGAGAATTAATGTGTTCATCCCACTCCTGATCTTTAAATTTCCTCGTGGATGAAAGCCATTTCCTTGTCAGGGGTAAAGAGGAGCACGCCTCTGAGTGATGTCCATATCTGTCGGTGAAAGCTCTTCTAAGGTAATCCAAACCAGCGGGTCCTTTCAACAAAGGCCCCATCATTCTTATCCTTGCTTTGCTTATCTCTTGCTTAAGAGCCTGAAATCGAAAATTATTCAGCATATACTTGGAAAGGCAAAACTATAGCAGGAAAAGCATTAGAGCAATGTTTGTAAGGAAAGCAAGAGAAAAGTGCACATTAGCACCACCTGAATCTGCTCCAACACAAATCGCAGACCCTTGAGCATTGCAGTGGCATGTGAATGCTTGACCTCTTCTCTGGTTTGGCAAGTCTCAGTTAACTCTTTCAGTAATTTCTGGTGCTTCGCTTTGAGTTCATCCTCATGGACAGGAGAAGAAAGCTTTTGCAGAGTACCTAAAGCAAATTCCAGAAGCTTTGCAAGGTACTCAATATCCAAGTTACCTGACTCTAGCACCTGTGGAAAAGAACAAAAAGGAAAGTCAGCATTATAAAGACATCAATCAACTCATTCTCCAGTACCAAGTACTGCAATGCTATTACCTGACTAAGGATGTCCAGATCAATAGCTTCAACAATCCCTTGTTTCCATCTTTCTGGAGCCATCTCACAGATTCCATCCCTCACCTCTCTCATAAGTTGAATGATTCGATCATAATTGGGATCATCTTGTTTGAGAGATTCCATGATGCCATCCCAAAATGCTTCCTCCATTGTCTTTCTTATCTTTATCTGCATGCAACAAAGTAGACAATAGGATTCAGATTCCAAAGAAGACTTCTAATCCTTGAAAACCTCCTTCAGAGCACAATTCAGTGACAAAATCTCAAGTATGAGTCATGAGGATAGGGAGAATTGAAAATAATTGAAATTTCTCAGTGTGATACAAATGACCAGAATACAGAAAAACTTGTACCGACCTTGAAGCTGTTTTGATCTTCCTCATTTACAGATCTATCAACAAAACCATTGCATTCATGGACAAACTCATTTACTATATATTCATTCTCTGTTATTGATTTTTGAAGAGAACCCGATAGGAGAGTTGAATCGCTTCTGCAGCTTGAAGAGGAAGATGCATCATCTTCCCTGAACAAGGACCGTGCTACACGACTAGACCTTTCAACACCCTCAAATGAGCCACTTCTATCACCAGAGCTAGCAACAACAGTTGGGCTGGTTGAGGAGTTAGATGTGCTTGTAAGTAAAAGATGTGCAATTGGTGAACCAACTGGACTCCCACTTTCCTTCGCCTGGAAGTATTTGGATCGTGTTTCAGATAGAGCACATTCCATTCGATCGATCCCCGCATCGCCACTAAGATGTTGAACTTTTTCTCTCAAGAGTTTTTGATCATCAGATACCTGCATATAAATAAAGTACAAAATAAACATCAAACTAGAGAGGTCCCCACTCATCCTATTTAAACTAAACGAATGAAAATATGGAAATGATGGAAAAGAAATGGCAGACAGCAGGACACATTGCTGAAGTTGAACAATAAATCGATACAAAGTTTAAAAAAATTTCTGTCAAGCTTAGTAATGAACTAATAGGGAAGGCTGGACCTGTTTCTGAATAGCCTTCATATCATGAGTAAGAGCATCATGGTCTCCTCCGGGACTCATTTTGCACTTCTGGATCATAGAAAGCTCAAGCTGACAAGCAGCTCTAACCAAGTCATCCTCCAATGATCGAGCATCTTTAACCTTCCACACCACAAAGCAATTCAAATAAGAGCACCACGCTTTATCAAATGCTGCAAGTTGAGACCTGAAGGTACAGCGCTTTGCCAACGTGGGGTCAGATTCCTCATCGGAACTCTGCATTGGTCCATCTAAGATAATCTTAACCAACAATTCAAATTCTCTAATAAATCCTGCTGCTGACTTGGCCAGTGCAATCTCACGCTCCCCTTGGCCACTGAAAACTGCATCTGGATGACCCAATATCATATAGGCACAAAGAACAACTCTGACGGGATACCTTGATAACTTAGCTTGACTCCTAGATGCATCCCTACTAGGGACAGCCCTTTTTACCTCTCTATTCCTCATAGAAGCTCTTGCAGTGACTCTCTTCTTTGGGGTAACAACTCTTTTAAGAAGGTGATCAATGTTATTCAAGGCAGGTGAATTGTTGCCACTAGCAATAGCCTTGGAAACTATAAGCCGGCTCTCCAGTCGATCCATCAGTGCTTTTGTAATCTGAAGGGTAGAAGTTGATTCAATCAAGCATGCAAGCTGTTCGAAGGGCAATGATTTGATACAGTTCTCATTAATTTTCAACAAGTCGTAGTCTTTTGTTAGGTCTAAGGTGGTTCGCCTTGACTTATGGAACTGCCTCCAGCACCTAGAAGAACAAAAATCATTAGCCCAAATGTATGAATTTCACATGCAACATTAATTTACTGCTCAAGTCCACCAAAGTTTCTAATGTGCATCCACAAAAGTAAAAGCAAAATCTTATCCCAAAGAAAACCACATAGGTTTTGCCAAGCTCATGCTTTTACT
>JAOQMQ010000195.1:1476231-1511665 GCA_027563845.1 Erythroxylum subrotundum
GCATTCAAAGAACCTGGTGTGATGTATGGCAAGTCCACTACCCATGGTTGTTTGAAAATTCTTGGAGAAATGTTCATCAAGAGAACCGGTTCAAGAATACTTTACTCCAATTGAGGGACTCCATTTTCATATAAATTTTGAGTTATCAAACAAGGAAAGTATAGTAGATAATGTGACTTTCCCCCGGTAGCCAACATAGCCTCAATTATAAGTTAATGTGTAACGGGCATAGACTAGTTTGGCCTGTGCTAAATAGACCGAAACAACATGTGTACTGAGCATCTAATTAGCCAAAATCAACTTAAAAATCACAAAATACTTTTGAGTTAGCATAGATGAACAGAGCATTGAACTAGATGGCCAGGCTTTTAACTTGCCTCCGGTTAACATAGTGACTATCACGTCATTCGAAACGACCCACTCATCAGCATTAATTCTATGGCCGAGCAGATTATCAAACCTCATAAACATATTCAGTCTATCAGCGTCAAAGCTAATCATCCGACCCTGCACATACACTAATTTATAATTGAATGTGGTATCAATCAAAATGTCACCAGTCAAACTGCAATTTTTTTTAAACCAAATCTGAATCATATTGTTGCGGTAGCAATGTAGCTTGTAGCAAGCTCCTTTCCGATAAAAGAGTATCCAGATTATAATTACGAAATTCATCCAAGTTAATAGGGCGACGAAGAACAAACCCAAAATCGCTAAAGCTGTCCGATTTGTACTTAGCGGCAGAAGTGGAAAATGTGAAGGCTAAAACATTTCCCATTACTATACGGTCAGAAGAAGTGCGTCAAGGTGGGCTTCAGCCATCTTTTTTGTCCTTTTCCCATTAGCAGTAGAAGGAACTGGAGGAGAAGCGACTGGTAGTACTTCTGCATTAGGAGCTGCATCAGAATCGGAAGTGGTGTCAGGAATGTCAATAGGGGTGCTCAATGATGACCCAGCCCCTGTCAATTTCGTTCCTGACTTCGGATTCAGCAGGAGTTAATATGAACGTCGAATGGGCACCATAGATGGCTTCTCCACCACATCTGAAGGTGACTTCTCTTTGTTTTTACCCATTCTAATCTCAAAAGGCAAAAATCCAAACCAAATAAGATAAGTGACGCTGATAAAAAGGATAGAAATATACCCAGAAAGAGATGCCCGTGAGAAAATAAAGGAGAAGTTGCAAAGTATGAAAGAAAAAATTCTAATTAATGGTATTAAAATCTTTGAATTTATTTTAACGAGCAACTTGTAATTATTTTTACAATGATAAAATTTCAAGAACTATTTAATTTTGAAAATATTATCACTAATATTTATGTCAAGTGTTATGTTTATTAGTTCGAGAGCTTTTATCTTTTGTTTGACTATAGTAATCTATTCATAAAGATTATAAAATGTTATTTGAAAATATTTTTTTTATTTTTTAAACTTCTTTATAATGATTATTAGGTTGTAAGAAGAATATAGTTTTTATAAATTTTAGTTAAAGATTACAATGATTATTATAATCTAATAATATAATTGAATTATAGCAATCTTTTATCTAATAGTAAAGATTTGTTATTTGAATCATTGTAAGAAAGTTTTTTATAGAGTTTTCATTACTTGGTGTCGGTAAAATTATAATTTATCTAATATATCTTAATTTGATTATAAGTTCTAATTTAAAGAAGTTAAGTTCGAGCAATATAAATCTTGACCAAACAAGAGTTTATACGATGTCATTTTGGTATTATGGTTAAAGAACATTTAACTAAAACAATATTTAGTTACATTAATTTAGGCCGATTACAGTAGATGGGACTCTTAAAATTAAGAAGGTCAAATGTGTGCATTATCGTTAATGATTTACAAAAAAATTATAAATAAACCCTTTATTATATATGAAATCAAATTATGCTTTAACGTTAAAAATAATATTTATTGCATATTCAATTTTTACTTATTCACGTTTATATCAAATTTTATTTACATATAATTCAATATAATATTTATATTTTAATATTGACATATCAAAATTAGTCTTAGATTTTATAATCATATTTAATTAGTTAATATGACAGAGATTGTTGTTGCTATAAGTACCTTTTTTTTTTAAAACCGTATATTCCGCACTAGACAAGCCTTATACGACAAACTCAATCAAAAGAGCGTAGATAGAGAAATTCAAACACAAGAGCTTTTGGCCCATGTCCGCCACTCCACCAACTATTTGTTAATGCTAAAGTCTAAATTAATATTATATAAAATAAGATATGTCAAATTCTGTCATTTTGTAAAATTTTAATGGATAATTTGTTTAATCTTATAATAATAAAACTATGGATTAAAACCTGAGTCAATTTTTTTTAAAGTTCAAAATTGTCTTTGAATTTATTTCATTTAATTTTAGTTATTGAAAATTGCAAGTCAAATATTCATTTAATTTAGTTAAAAACATAATATGTTAATATATTAATTCAATGTAATTTTAAGAATTGGATGATTGAAAAAAGACTTTCAAAATTTATTATATATATAGTGATCACTTTAAAAAATTCATAATTAATTATTTATATATTTAATATGCTAAACTATGAATAATAATAATAATAACAACAACAACAATAATAATAATAATAGACGCGAAATACGCATAAGTAAAAGTCTCACTAAAATTATAAAATATCACATTTACAGGCTTAATTTATTTGTAGTAAATTATAATTAACATTTTACACAAGTTATAATATAAAAATATGTTTTTATTGTAGACAACGCATATGTATTATTTAATATTTTTATAAGCTAATATTATTTTTTTAAATTGAGCTAATTTAATTATGAAACTTTTATAATGTATTTAAATTAAGCTTAAAAATATATTTATTAAAATATAAATTTAGTACCTTTTAAAAATTTACCTACATCCCATTTATTTCCATATCTAAATTAGAAATTTCTTCCAAAATTTGAATATATGCTTATGTATTTTATGTTTTTGAATAATACATGTTAATACCTTTTATTTTTATTTAATAACAAAATAACGTAATTTAGTTAAATTTAATTAAATATGACGTCTATAAATATTTAAAATTTGTGTATTATATAACAAATTGTGTCAGTAATATTAACATAATAATAATATTATGTTATAATTAAAAAATTAAAAATATAAGTATTTAATTTTTATTTTTTTAAATTTAATTATAATCGTAAAATTGATTAAGCTTTGAGATTTATTTTATTTTATTAACTTATATATATATAAAAAGAAGAGAAAACAGGAGACGACCATTTCTCAACAAATGATAAAAGAGGGGCCCAATTCTCTGGAAAGTTCAGTGGCAATAGCGAAATTAGAGTCTTTCTTATGTCTAATTCTCTATATAGTTCCCCAAACCCTAGTCATACGAGGGGGACGGGATAAATCGACGGGGGAACTTCAAGAAACCTCTTCCTCAAAATCGTCAAAAACCCGTTGAAACCCTAATTCCCGAATTTATTATCGCAAGCAGCCATGTCTCATTTCGGGAGGTCAGGCCCTCCGGATATCACCGATACGTACTCTCTTCTCGTCCTGAACATCACTTTCCGTAAGCACACCTCTCTCTCATACTCTGGGTGTATGTTTCTGCGATTACATGTGTAAATGTGCTTGTAAACACATGTATTTATGGATTGGGTTTGCTGACTGTGAATTATGATGTCTTTGGTAACAATTTTTGCTTAGGTACAACCGCTGATGATCTCTTTCCGCTTTTTGACAAGTACGGGAAGGTTGTCGACATTTTCATCCCTAGAGATCGAAGGTTCTTATTCCTTCTGTGTACCCTTTCTTGTCTTTGTGAAGATTTTGTGCTTTTATTGACTTTGTCACTGCTTTAAGAGTCTTGGAACTATGTACTTATAAGACATGATACAAGGTGTTCTTGAAACGATAAAGTAATGGGTATTTGGTTTCAACTTATTGTTGGTTGGATTAGAAAATGAAATCATTAATGCTCCTTTGAACTTTTTCCCACAAATTCAAGTTCCGGTCATTGTGGTTGTTGAAGTGGTATAACAATTAAATACAAGATTGTTATCTTCTTCTAGTGTTGGTCACTAAGTGGGAGATATGAATGGTGATAAGCTGGTCAAGGTATGCGTTTTCAGAGTGAGAGTTAACATTTATTCATTAAATAACAGGTGACATTGGCCACTTGGAGTTTGATGTGTCTGAGTTCCTTGTTTTGCATACTAAAATGATTTTGGGTTCATTTTATTACTTAGGACTGGTGACTCTCGGGGTTTTGCCTTTGTACGCTACAAGTATGCAGATGAGGCACAAAAGGCTGTTGAGAGGCTAGATGGTATGATATTTTCCTCACATTTGAACGGTATTTGCATTCCCATGGTGTCAGCTGCTAATATGTGAATGTTTTTTTCAGGCCGTGTAGTGGATGGCCGGGAAATAACAGTCCAATTTGCCAAGTATGGACCAAATGCTGAGAGGATGTAAGTTTGAAGATTGTGCTTAATTATTTAGAGCTTGTGACAGGCTGTGTTCTTATGCAGTCCCAATAAAGGTTTTTACTAAGTTGTGATAATTTAATTTTTCTCAGTCATAAAGGTAGGATCATTGAGCCGGTACCAAGATCAAAGAACAGATCTAGAAGTCGCAGTCCTAGAAGGAGGTATGCAATTTTATTTTGTATTGGTAGTTCTTTATTATTTTTTTCCTGGGGGGAGGAACATAGTTGGTAGTTTGAAGAAGGATGTAACTTTCACCATTCTATGTAATTTTTCAGAAGAAATTCTTATCATTTTAGTTTGTGCGGGTTGGCCAGTTTGTCTGATGCATAGATGTTGACCACTTTGTGCCTTTTGTATATAGTTCTTTTAAAGTGCTTGCCGCTAATGTGAAGTCAGAGTATTGGATTTTGGGTAGAATACTGTTGTGCCTTATTGTGTTGGTTGGTTTTGTTCATTCCTGTCTTTGGGGACATTAATTTGTTCTCCTTCTTAAAAAAATTAAGGTTATTTTTCATTTAACTTATCAAAATTATTTGTCTTTTTATTTCCAAGATTCTTGAGTTGTTCTCTGGAAAAAAACCCATGCTTTAAAAAAAAAAACTTAACAATAAGTATCAATAGATATATAGTTTGCCATTATCCTTTTGTTCCTTTATGTGCTTTGTAATTGCATATGCTGTTGCTAGGCATCGGGATGATCACTACAGAGATAGGGACTACAGGAAGCGGAGTCGCAGCAGAAGTGTTGAGAGGTATGAGCGTGAGAGATATCGTGGGAGGGATAGAGACTCACGTCGGCGGAGTAGGACTTACAGTGTAAGTCCCGAATACTCCAAAGACCGTGGCAGAGGTCGTTATGATGATGAGAGGCGGAGCCGCAGTCGATCTGTTGATAGGTATGGTAGTTTGTGAATAAATCATGTCATGTTTTGGGCTTAAATTTTTGGATCAAGATGTTATCTTTGGCATCGACTCTTTCATTTTGCTGTAACTTTCATTATGGCTTTTGTTCTTGCTTTGGTATTGAAGTGCCTCCCCTGTTCGGCGTAGCCGTAGTCCACATCGGAGTCCTTCCCCAGCCAAGGATTCTCCTTTAAGGGGTGAAAGTCCAGGTAGACGCAGCCGTGACGGACGGTCCCCAACTCCTCGAAGTGCTTCTCCACAAGGTCGGCGTGCATATAGCCAATCCCCACGAAATTCAGATGTTGATGTAAGTAGTATCCCTAGGACTTGTACTCCTACATCATGAACCAGTTGCTTATCTGCATACTTGTTAATTTTGTAGGCCTAAAATCAAGGTTTTATGGGGCTATCAGAAGGCATGACTAGAGCGTGGCCATGTTGCTTTCTTGGATTTTGATCAGCATAGGCATGTCCTTCAGAATTTAAGCACTAGTTTGGTAGGACTGGAATTTGTTGGTCTTAAACATAATATTTGAACTTTATGCATGTTTGTGTAGATTGGACTGCTGTCTAAGGACTATGTTGGTCACATTTTCCTTAAAAGATTTTGAGATTGTAACCTGCATTTGGCTAAATTTACCTTTTCCTTTTATATTGTCTGGTTCTCCATTTCTTAACTTGCATTGTTATCAATGAGGTTTATGGTATGCTGTGCCTGATTATAATGAAATGATTTATTGGGTTTTATAGCTGTGCTCCTGAAAAGATTGGCATGGGGCAGATGGCCGAGATGTTGATATTGTTGATATTGTAGCTGTCAATGCTGTTTGTAAATTGTAGATCCATGATGGTGGTTTAGATCTGATCGTGATTATGATTTATCTAAATTAGCTGACTATTGGTAAGAAAAAAGTCAACTCTTGATTTCTGAAACACTTTTGAGATTCAGGTGTCTGGTTTTTGACTTGATTATCTTCTGGCAATTGTTTACTTTGAAGATATTGATCCTCAAAGGGGATTGTAGTTGCTGTTTGGTATTAAGATGGAGATGAGGTGAATGAGTTTTATCCCGTAGCTGATGCTGTGCATGAAGTGGACCTGTTACACAATGGTTGTCATGCTGATAGTTTAGATGATACATAATATCCTGTTTCTGAATTTCGCAACTGCAGTGTTCATTGGGTAAAAGGTTCCTTTAAATAATTAATTTGGGCCATTGATTAAACTGCTCAACCCATGAAGTTTGATTTATGTTGCTTAAATGTAGTGGGTAGCATTACAAGGTCGTGATTGTGGCTGTAAGGTGGTAGCCGATGCCTGTTGTTTGTATGATTCATGGGTTCGTGGGTAACTTGTGCAAAGTTCTAGTGAATAATCACCTGTGGCTGGCTGTTGCTGCCTTTCTTGATGGGGTCAGGTTGGTCGTTGTACCGACCAACGAACTTGATACTGATGATAGCTGCCAAGCAGTGTTGCTGGCTTGCAGTCAAATTTCCAAGAGGTGCACATTGAGTTGCATGGTTACAATATGGATTGATGTATGCCTTTTTTTTTTTTTCTTTCTTTTCATTCGAATGGTGTGCTGCTTATCGACTTGTGAATATTTCATGCATCGTACTCCCTCCGGTCAGGTATCAACTCTTGATTTTATGCTCCAGTCTGCCATTTTCTTGATATTGATCTTTGAAAGTGAACTGCATTTGAGTCTCGTCTTATGGTGGGTAGTTTATATATAAGTCCAGGTTCAGTCAGCTGAAAAATCTGAAGTGGTTAGGTGTTTATTGTCTGGCAGCTGTTTGTTGAAATTCCTAGGAGGTAAGCAAGGTCTAAAAGTCCGCCTATTGGCTTTGCTTTGGAGGGGTTTGTATTGTATTGTATGTGTGTCTAAACACCAATTAGATACTTACCATATAAATAATGCATTTTTGGTGGTAGTAATTATAGGAAATGACTATAGTTTCTCTTAATTATTAGACAACTAATGTTGAATGTGTTTTGCTTTTGTTGGTTAAAATTAAACAAAATTCGTCTTAGCCCTGAGGTCTTGTAAGTGTATTTATTTTATTTATATAATAATGTTATAGATGAGATTAACTAAAATATGGTGTTCGTAGGACGAGAATGATTTTATAATTAAATTGATATTATGTAGACAATGATAAATGCAATGTTTTTAGTTTACATGAATGAGTTAATTTAAAATTTTTTTAGAGGTTTTTAAAATTTTAGTTTAATTTTTAAAAGTTTTTATTTTAGTGATTATTTTGTATAAAAATTCCAAGGTTGTTTTCGGTAATGTAGATAATAAATGGATGTTTATAAACTAATTTTAGTTCAGTTAATATAATTTTTAAAATGTTAATTATTAAATTGAAAATTTTGAAAGGGTTAATATTAAAATTAAAAAAATTTAAAAGATTATGTTTTAATTTATTATCCTTTTTACAACGAATAAATTGTTGTGTTATTTTTTAATTTCTCAATTGGTGAATACTAGATTATTAAATCTACTTTTTTATTGGATCATCTCTTTTGTAAGATTAGATCCTTAGACGATTAATCTAATTAACAAATGTGGTGAAGTAGGCGTAATGATTAATCTTGAAAGAACAAAAATTTCCTCGAAATTTGTGTGATCTATAACAATAGCACTTAGTAGGGATGCGTTCAATAGTATGTAATTTTAACAGTTAAAGGTGGTTTTTAATAGGGTTGTATCATGTATGTACAAAATGATGATAATATGTAATATAAATAAATTTGTATATATAAAACAATAAAAATATAAAATACGAATATAGAATATGGTAAATATTAACAATAGAAAGATAAAAAATGAAAATAAATACACAAATTAAAAAAAAGACGTGTACAAGAAAAAAAATCAAATTAGTAGACTAAGTTGCTTAGGTTAAATAATTAGGAGAGAACTATTATGTAATTAAAAAAAGGTTAAATACAAAGCGAAAGATTCGAAAAAAAAAAAAGCTCAAAAAATTTTAGAAATGAGAGAAAAATTGATCTATGTGAGAATTTTTATCTATATTTAATACGCTAAAGTTTTTTCTATAGGTTCATTTATACGAATAAGATTTTATTTGTTATTAAGAACTCAATGAGGTGTCATTATGTGTTTTTTTTATTTATTTGAGAGGTCCTGTTAAGTTTGTACGTTGTTATGTCTACAATTCAATTCATCTGCTTATTATTATTATAGGGATGATCTCAATCTCGATTATGAACCATAAAAGAAAATGCCTATTAACCAATCACATTAATATCAATTATAATACCTATTATCCAAAGAGAAATTATTACTTCTCTCCACATTTAATCTAAGGGATCATGCTAGAGATAAATTCTACTAGGATGGTATAAGAAAATTTCTATTATTATTTATTATTTATTTATTATTCTACTATTTTTATTAAACTTTTTTCTCCTATTATTTAAAAAATAATTAGAAAATAAATCAAGTACAAAAGTTAGTAATAACCCCCAATAGAAACTGGTACGATTCAATTCAACATTTTGTTCGTTGGGGTTTGATTGTGTCACAGCTTTATAATTAATTCGTATTAAGTTTATTGTTTGATGAACTGCATTGCTGATATTGATCCAGAAAAAGAAACGGTAGGTACAGGAAGTTTTAATAGTCGTTACTTTTTTCTAATTCATCTTAGGCTTTTTTTTAACAGTCTTTAAAAATTATTTTGCCCGGCTACGAGCTGGTCAACAGCCACTAGCACGTCGAGCCACGGGTCGGGTCAGGATCGCCTCATTGCGATCCTAGGTCTAATGGCCTAAATAGATAAATAACCCTAAATATTAAAATATAAAATTTAACCCTTTATTTCGTGAATTTAGTGGGAGGCATCAAAAATTTTCTCAAAATTTATTATCGTATTTAGTAAAGCATACTTTATATGACACCTTAAAATTTTTTAAATAAATTCATATATAATGCTTTGTTGTTTACAGACTATTGCGTTAATCCAAGGTTTTTAATCTCACGTGAATTATCATTTAGATAATGAAATATTTTATTTTATTTTATGTTTTGTAATTTATTAGGTTACTTTTTCCTTTTTTTTAATAAATCATAAATAGTACAAGTTTTAATTGACAAAAAATAAATAGTCGAAATATAAAAAATAAAAATTGAAAAATCCCCTTAGAATTTCTTATTTACTTCAAAAGTCAAAACGATTTTGTTAAAAAATTGATAAAAAATAATTTCTTTAAATATCACAAGAATTCATAAAAGATGTTCGAATTATAGATGCCTTTTAGCTATGAACAGAGACAGAAGATAATAGCAGAAGAAGAAGGAGGAGGAGGAGGAGAAGAAGAGGAATGAGTTTAGCACTGATTCAAGGATATTCTTCTTCTGAGGAAAAAGAAGAAGAATCAGTTTTAGCTGATGATTCAGAAGACCTAGATGATGAAGAAGAAGAAGAACGGAACAACGATGTGTACAACTACACCACAAGTTCGGTACTGTTAGAACGTACCTCGACGGTTCCTCCTCCTTCGTCCTCTGCTCTCCCTTCGGCTTTCGATGCATTTTCCGAAGTGAGATCTTTTCAATTTAATTCCACAATTTCTCTCTCTCTTTCTTAGGTTTTCTTTTTACTTACAAGAGAAACCATTTTTTGGGAAGATTTCAGCGCCACCTCAGTTTCTCAACAATTGCGTGGAAGAGCAGCAGCAGCAGCAGTCTAAAGGAACTGATAGTTATCGAGGGAGGGCTGGTCGATGGAGGAATCGCAACCCCGACAAGAAGGAGTTGCCTTCTGGTATTACCCTTGATTACTTCCACTTCTAAATTTGTTAATAAAAGAGTATATGTTCTCTTTGATTGTTTGTTAAGGAATCTTATGCAACCAATGGATTTTGGTTAACGTTTTGTTGAAAATGTTTCCGGATAGACTGATTCCGTATTGTTGGCGATCTTGGAGATCCTACTCTTTCTCCCATCTTATGTTTTCCTTGCATTTGTCTTTTTTTCTGGAAATTCTAAAACTTCATTTTTGTTCTTGGGAAATGAATTCTTGAGAATGCACATTAGGTAGTTGTCCTCAATATAAAGCATGTCCCATCGTTTGCTCTTATCCTCTTTCTTTCGTTGGTTACTAGTCTTTTCTTTTTTGTGCCTTATGAGAGTGACTTTATAGTCATTCTTCATCCTTAAAATGGCTCAACTTTGAATCCAAGTTCTTAATCTATATTGGAAATTTAAATAAATGAACTATTTTTGTTGAAAATTTAAATAGAATTATTAATTCCATTAACATAGTTTTAGTTTAGCTTTCTTTAGTATTTATATAAATGATAATATAATTTAAATACAATAGTAGAGTCTTATCATGATTCTGCATTCGACTTTCCTAACAGTTTATTCAATATTCGTATCAGAAACTTAATGTACAAAATGAAGCAGTTGAAGCAAGAGTTTGCTGACTACTAAAGGCTCAGATGCTAAACTTAAAGCAATAAGATCTTCAAAAACTTTGGATAAGGCAACTGTTTCCTTGTCATCTTTTTTCTGCTCTCTTTTATTTATTTTCCGTTTTAAACCCAACCAATACGCAGATAGTTTGAAATATTCTGCCCGTGATAAAGTCTTTTGTAGTGAGAGATATGCTAAGATGATTAACACAGTGTGGGAATGGTGATAATAAACTACTATTGTCTTTTTGGTTAAGTGATAATAAACTACTATTGTCATTTCATCCCAAATCAAATTTAGGCCTTCCTCTTCATTTCTGTTTCCAACTCCAATGTCTTTTGAAGTGTTTAAGAGAAAGAAACCATTTTAATCTACTTTTCTGGGCAGTTTCTCATTGTAGCTCTATCAATCTTACACGTCTGTTTCTTCGTTGTCCTTCACCCAGTTCTTTGTATGCCAATTTAATTCATTTCAATAGATTATGATTTTAGGCTAAGTTAAAGTTCTAGTTGTTTGTAATTTGAACTAACTCGCTAGATCTATATTTACTATCTGTACTAGCATCATGGGAAGAGCTTGTTCTCCTGACCTTGGTATTTGAATTAAGTTTACTTTTCAAGTGTGTGAGTTGTTAACCGAAACTAAGTTTAGTACATCAATGGATAAGATTTTTACTTTGTTCACGGAAAATACAATGGTCTTTTGGCCTTTTTAACCTTGGTAATTATAAATTACTCTAGGAGCTGTAATGGAGAGTAAGGCTCAACTTGTTGGGATTCGTGAGCGAGTACGAAGTGATGTTGAGGCTAACCAACCTTCAATGCCAAAGGTACCAAGCACAAAAAATGAGAGTCAAAAGCTTGCGCCAACTGTATCCAATCCTAGTGCAGAGGATGCCGCAGAACTACTAAGGTATGCGGTCTTGTTCTTTCAAACAATTCAAGGATATCTGGTTCCTAATTTTATTATTTTTAGATTTACATTTTTAATGGGATACTATTAAAATCAACATTTAGCAGTTGACATTGTGAAGTTGGTATGAATGTTGCTGCTGCTGTGGTTGTGAGTTTCCTTCATGCTTGGCCTATCTCTTTATGTTTCTCACTTGAGATTTCTTACTGATGTCGATTTTGTTGTCCTTGTTATTCTGCTCTGTTATATAAGATGGACTTTAGAGTAGATATTATAGTGCAGAAAAGCAGATCTTGGCATTGATTTAGGAAAGAAAAGTTGCTACATTCATGGCATTGATTTAGGAAAGAATTGTTGTTACATTCAAATGCAAAGCCCAGACGAGAATTCTTATCTAGATTTTGGTTAACCAAATCATCTGTTTTGGTCGTATAAGGTTTTGGTTTCTTGTGTGCTGCTTGTATCTGGCGAAGAGGTTTTGATTTTTTTTCCTCGAAACATATTGACAGAATGTGCTTGCAATGTGGAGTACCGAAAACATTTTCCAACGCACGGGGAATGGTGTGCCCCTTTTGTGGAGATCACCCTCGCACCGAAGGAACGCAGGAGTCGAAGAAGAAAGGATCAACCATCAAAGACAAGGAAAAAACCAAGCGTATGAAGGGTCAGTCGACTCATGCTACTTGGAAAAGTGAGACTGAGATGCATCTCAGACAACAGTTCGATTAGTTTGGCAAGCAACGGTATTTTATGTTTCAGGATCATTAGTTTTGTAACACAATAACTTGTTTTGTGCATCTTAAAGTGACGGATGTTAGGGCATATCATGGGAACATATAAAAAAATGTTTGTGACAAATGAGTACAATTAGGTTATGATGTTTGTTTGTTGTTGGTTCATAATTTAGCCTTTAGTTTTGTGTGATCCCGCATGAAAACTTCATTGCATCACTCATTTTCCTTCTTTCTCTTAAAGAAACTATCCGACTAGAACATGAGCAGGAAATTTACTTATTGTATCATAAAAATGTGGTTTAGCGAAGGTACAAGAGTTGAAATTTGCAAACTTTTACATTTTAATTTGAAGTAATTAGTTAACTATAAAAAAGTGAATACGTTAAATATAATATTTTAAAAATTGAATTAAAAATTAAATCAGTAAATTAAAAGATTTACTTATTTGAAGGTTTAATTAATATTAAAATTTTCATAAAATTTACATACTTGTGTGGCATTTGTGAAATGCTCGAAATTTCTTAATATGACATAATAAAAGATTAGATCTCAAAACTATTGTTGTCTCTTTAACCAGATTTTTTAAAAAGTGGCAACATGCCCAATCTAAAATTAGAAATTTTGGTCCAACAACTATTGATGGACTTGAACAGACAGGCCCAAATGTTGGAGCTGTGAAGTGCAATTTTGTTGTTGTAATTCAATATGAACAAGGGACTATGTCATATGGTTTAGTAATAAAAGGAGAGAGAGGTCCATCAAATTATATTGCTGAAGTTATCGCATTCAAAGAAGTCTTATCTTAGTTGATATAATCTGGTTTCATATTAGTTGAGGTGGAAACAAATTGTTTTTAGTTGGTGCAGAGGTTCCATAGGTCAAAAACTGGCATCAATGAATTGTGAGTAATACTGAAAGAATGCAAATTAACAGCATTTGTTTTTCAATCTTTTACATTTAAATGGATTCCAAGGCATGTAAATATAATAGCTCACTTATTATTTAAATCAGCTACTAAATATCCCAATAGGTTTAATTAGGACATGCTACCTTTTTTTTTACGCTCTAAATTGTAATATTTCGTCTCAATAAATAAATACTAAAAAAAAACAATTCATCTTAACTTGATTTTTAACTATGAGACTATTTTGATAATTTATAAAATTAAATTAATTTACAAAATTAAATCAATT
Source organism: Erythroxylum subrotundum (assembly GCA_027563845.1). Classification (NCBI taxonomy): domain Eukaryota; kingdom Viridiplantae; phylum Streptophyta; class Magnoliopsida; order Malpighiales; family Erythroxylaceae; genus Erythroxylum; species Erythroxylum subrotundum. Next base: position 1,489,929 of record JAOQMQ010000195.1, read on the forward strand.
ACTTTTAATAACAAAGATATGAGAATATCAAAATTTTTATAATTGAAGTAAACTGCTTTAATTTTTTAATTATTAGTTAAATCTATATATTTAATATTATGAAATTTGGTGGGAATGCACTAAAAGAAACAACAATATAAAGAAGTTAAAAACAAAATGCTGATTTCAGTTCCATTTGCTAAATCCGGCACCAAACTCGAGTTCGTTAAATGTATGATTCCAGACACTTGGCCATGACAATCTCACACATAAATGAAACCCTAGTCCTCCATTAACCATCGTTTTCCACCAACATACAAATTAGAACCCCCTGGCATTACAATGATTAATCTGCAGCAAATGGCAATCAAACCTGGCATCTGTTACAGGAGCCGATGCTACTACAATAATCATCGTTACGAATAAGAGAAACTCTGTTACGGTCATCTTTTTTACATTCAAAGGTACTCTACGAATAGAGGAATACATAGTGCACATTGCATTGCATTATCTTATCGGTTGTCAAGAGTCACCAATGCGAATTCATCAGCGTCGTTAGCATTTTCGTCTAGGCAAACCTCACCCTTGGTAATCAAAGCTGAACTTGTAGCAGACCCACGAACCTGGCATTTTTCAAATTTCTAGAATATTTAAATATCATGATACAGTATGAATCGTTGTTACGGAACAAACTCTTACAGAGCTTACCACGGCCTCCGACTTAAGAGACAATGCATCACTATTAGAGACTAGTGATGGATCTGAGGGCCTATGAAACAATAAATGTGCAATAGATCGATCAATGGGATTTGTGTTGGTTTCAACATCCATGAACCCAACAGCCCTGGAAGCAGATAGAATTCAATAACAAGTGAAGAAAAGGAAATTATCAGGATATGAGAAAATCTTTCAAAGATCGCAAACTTAAACATCACATATATACAACATTTATAAGAAGACGACACATAAGAAAAGGGAATATATACTTGTCTGGTTCCTCAGCTGCAGCTGAGCTGCTTGTTTGTCTACCATCGCTGTTGCCACCATTTGCATTCGCACAGTTATGTCTTTGTTCGGCACTCCTAGCTAACCGATAGAGACTATCCCTTATGCACAGTTTTGTCCTAATATCCAACTGATGTCAAGAAGAATCAGCCCACTAAATTCCACACAAGTATATGAATAAATATAGAAGTGCAGTGTATAAGTATATGTGAGAGCCCTCGTCAATGGGATTAATACCATGCATTAACATCCATATATTTAACTTTACATGTCTATATGGAAGTGGATCAATATAGTCCATTATCTGATCCAAATGATAAAAGGTTTGACAAATATATGTTTGTCAGAAGATAACACATGCTGAGCAAAATGCAATATATGAGAATCCTAGTGGCATAAATACGAACCCGTTCCATGACCAATTGCAGCTGTCGAAAACTAGTCGCCTCAAGGGAGATGTCATCAAATAAAGAACTCACGCACGAACTTTCCTGTGCATTTGAAGAATCAATTTCCCCATGCAATCCTGCTGAAAATCCTTCAATTTCACTGTGGCCTTCAAAATCATATGCAGAAGAGCCAGCTTGTTTCTGAAGTGTAACTGAACCACGTAACGCTGATTGACCAGTAATATCAGTTTCTTTAGTGTCACTGGGAAATGACAGCTGTAACTCTTGCTGAATAAGTTCCTTGCCAGTATTATCATTAAACGTTCGGACAGAATTCTCAAGTTTTGAATTATAAAAACTTTTAACCGACTCCACTTGACTTGATGCATACGATGACTCCTTTAAAGAAGCAGATAGATGGGTACTGTTTCCTGATTTGGCGTCAGATTGAGTTGGACATACTGAAATTTGATCTGTGGAATGACTGTAATCCATATCCACATATGGGATAGGCATCTGTGTGTAATTCAAAGACTGAGATCCCACAGTTTGATTATGCTGCTGACCACCTGGAGTTGATAAAGGTTGGTGGGATGAGCCCGCAAATAAATGCTTCATATCCAGATTCATGGTGCTATTGTGATGGAAAAAGCAACCATTTTCCATCTTTCGATCCTTTCTCTTGACAGCTGATTGATTTTGATGCTTTGCTTGCTTTTTCTGCCAGTTGACCTGTTATAAGCAGAGCCGTCAATAAAAGAAGTCCTTCTCTTTTTCTGAGTAAAGAATGCAAGAACTTGAGATGTGAAATCAGCCATTTGATTCATGAGTATCTAGCAAATCGCAAAACAAGTTTTCAATGCATGTATCAAAGTATAGGCAAACGATTAGAACTCCATAGGGAATCTGAATACAGGATTCCAGTGAGCATCATTAGCAACAATAGGAATTGTGGTAAAAATATTGCACACAGCAATTAGACTCAGAAAAGTCTTTAAAAGTTACTCACAGTACGCAATAGTTATTAATCAGAACATAGCAATTCTAGAATCAAGGTTGAAAAATATACTACTAGGAAAATAGGCCATCATTGGCAATATGGCATGTATAAGTGGTCATCTCTACTTACAGATTTTGCATCTGAACCATTGAAAAATAACACAGGACTTGGAGCCGACTGGTCAACAGCAGTGGCAATCCTTGAATTTGTTTTGTCACTAGTAACAAGGCTTTTCCTTTCAGAATCATTCAATGAACTGTTTAGTGCGGAAGCTACTGGTTCAGAAGCACCAATTAATGCACCTGTCGCAGGGGTGGAAAACTTTGAACTCATCTTAATTTCATCTTCAGATCCTTCATTACATTCGGAAGACGGAAACCAGTACATTGCATCTTCATTACTAAGACTCTCCAGGCCAAATGTTGCATCACAACTTCTGCAAGTTTAAACATATTTACAGTCAACTATAAATGCACATCCACTAAAATTCGTGGAGGAAAGTAAAAGTCCGGAATAACATAAAACTAGGCGTATGAGCCTTTGTGAAGAAAATTTCCGCTAGCTTATCGGTCATAAATTCAAATCATTAAACATGAACAAAGCAATTCTAGTTAAAGGACAACTTTTGGACAACCTGAACATCCTGTCAACATCCTCAAAATTGCCAATATCATCTGCCCACCCATAATACAATAGGTCACAGCCTTCTTTGTCTTCACAACCATTACCAAAAAAATTGAGATCATCTTTTGCCTGAGAAATATGATTGAGGGGATAGTCATAAGGACTATTTTCCAATGCAGTACTCTTTTCGCTCAGGATAGGGTCATCGGCAAAGAGTTCATTGTCCATTGTATCATCATTTTCACTTTTCAAACAATGATTAGAAGTCTTTGTTTCATCAGACGTTATGTTTCTTTCTTTGACAGGACTACTATCATATGAAGCAGTAAACACACCATCAGGTGTTTCTGACCACGAGCTCTTTTCTAACATTTTATCCTTCTGTGTTACAGTAGATGAGCTAGCTTCTTTTCTATGATTACTACATTTAGTTCCATCATGAGAACGGTTGACAACATCAACTACTTCATGTCGAGGTTTCTTACGGCTCTCAACCTGAACTCCAACATGACCCAATCCATTACCCGGATGAGGTACTATATGATCATCAGTCCCGCTAAATTCATCCCACACATTATCTTCAAGCTGCAACATCAACAAGAAGATTTTAACAGCTATGATCATCAAAATTCTTATCCAAAGTAAAGAACATCAAAGAAGAAAGTGATATTAATAGAGGTTAAACCTTGGTTGATTGATAGAGCTTAAACTTAGTTATTGACTCAAGGGATACATGGAATCAAGATTCAATCAGTTCTTATTTCAAGATACATTCCAGTTCAAAAGAATTTGATCCATAAAATGATTTGGAAATTCATTAAGATAAAGCATATTCACTAGAAACTCAATATCGTAGCAGCGTTGAGAAAACAACTAGAATTCAGCAAGGAGTCTTCACGTTCAACATGTTTTGTCTTTGATACCAAGCAATTATTACAATTAACTCAGACAAGTGTATGAATAATACTAATCCATTGGTTTCCATACTGAGAATGTCTTAGTTAATAAAAAAGCACAGTCCGTGATACATAAATCATTCTAATCAAACAATCCCAACTGTTGAGTATTAATCGAAACTGAAGAACCATCACAATAGTAGAATAATTTCTAGAGGGGCTCAACCTTTAACAGGATCTGTTAATGCAAGGTAGAAAAACAGAAACATGATGGGCAAAATGTGTAATGACCACAAATCACTAGAAACTCCTCCATGCCCACTGCATCCTCTCCACCTACACTTTTTAACTCACCAATACAATACTTCAAAGAAAACTTCAATTTGCTTGGTTTGAGAGTTAAAAATAAACTGTATTATAGAACTCTGGCAACAGTATTGGTTTCCAATATTATCAAACCAAAGGGATCCTCAAAACTAAACTAATTTCAGAAAAAAGGTCATATTGAAGTACCAATATTACATGGGATGTTGATTCATGATACCAATACATAAATTTACTAGATCATTTGCAAATCTTGTGAAAAGAAAAGAAACTTGGAAAGATCTTGTAAATTAATTCAAAGCAACACATTATCAGAAGGTCCTTTATCGACATTCTTCTTCTTCCTCTTCTTCTTCTTCTTCTTCTTCTTCTTCTTCTAAACTTATTTCTTTTCCATCATACCTATTTGTTGCAACCCGACATGACCTGTGCATTTACTTGTTGTCCACCACTCTTAAAAAACGAGCTTAATTCGAACCACAAATCAAAATAATGACTCACCAATAAAATAGATTTTTTTTCCCAATAACAAATTTCTAAGGGACCTATAAAGAGATAAAACCAATGACTAACTAGCTTCATACAAGTCGAGCTTCAGGTCAGAGAATCATACTAACAACCTAAGTATGAAGGCTTAGTAGAATAGAAGTGAATCAGAAATACAGAAACAAATACATGTTATATTCTTAAAATGTAAATTAATATTGACATCATAAGATGACTCAATATGTATAAATTGACCTATAATGAAGGCAAAACGAAATTGGTTTCCAAAAAGACCATGAAGCTTACAGTTCAGAGAAGGGTATCATGAAAAGTAGTGAAAGTCCAACAACCTAATTCATATCACATGTTATTATTAATAGATGTTATTATTAATAGAAGTTATTTTGCAGCCTTGTTACGAAACCTGCATCAGAATAGTAGCTAAGTAGAACAGGAAATTCTAAACATACAAATGCAAAAGGATCTATAAGACTGTAAGATCACCTCAAGATACTCACTTGTATAGTATCATATAGAAAGTTTTGATCATCAAAGGAATACTGATAGCAAACTGGTAAAGTAATCAAAACCAGCTCTTCAATATAAAGGAAACTATTTAAGCAATTTCTACAGAATAATCTGTCAAGTTTGTGAGTATTCTGTAGCAAATCACGACGCCAAAACAGAGAAATAATGAAACAAGTTTTTGATATGGAGGGAAATAGTTAAACAACTTCACAGTCTATCAATTTCACGGGTTTGAAACTGGTTAAGAGAAGGGAACAGATTGGTTCCTAGTTCTCTAGGAAAACATGAATCCCCGCTTTTGACCAGTCTGAAGAGTTAATAGACATGCAAGCTGTGTATGACACCACTTTACCTTAAACCAGAAAGCAAAGGGTCTACTGATAAAAACCTTTGAATAAATCCTTGTTGAGACTATTAATTAGCACCCAACTGAAGATCATTGTAAGTAGCACTTAAAAGGAGCTAACTAAATATTTTACAAAGTAGTAATACTACTTAAAAATACTTCTTGTGTTCAAGAATTATGAATACAGAACAAGATATACTGTAAACAAACCAACTCAGAACTAAAACATGTCCTTAACAAATCAAAACACAGCATTGAGTTAAACCCAGTAGCAAGGTGGGCTTAATCAATCTAGTAAAGTTTTAAAATAAGCGATGAACTAAAACACATGTATCCACCATTTTAAGACAGGGAAGATTGGTTTCCAATGTAAAAAAGAAAAAGAGAGGAAATATGAGCAGGCTTAACCTTATGTATTGCAAAAGCAACTCAACTACCGTTTATGTATTTTCCTTCTCCTTTAAATAATATAAGGGATGACTCATGCAACCTTTATAGGCGCACTGTTAGTTATTCTTCAGGTTCTCTTTTTTACTAGTCAATTTTTTCTAGTACAACTAATAATACACAAGCCCCAAAACAAAACATTTTTCACAAACAATATTGCTCTGAAGCAGCTACCAAAACCAGTAAAGTCATGCTACGTGGCTAACACTTATCACCAGAACAGAAAGGTTAAGCAAAATCCCAATAAAGCAGCACACACAGACAATGTATAATCAAACAGCTGCATAAGCAAATCTCGATTAACCAATATGTGGCTACCAATTCTTAGTGAAAAAAACAAGGCTATTCCATAGTATAGAAGTCCGTTGCTCATTCTTACATTTGGGTTAAAATTTTGATTCAGTTGAGTCTAACTGATTATCTGTGGATTGTGCATCTTAGGACTGTCATTAAAAGCAGCAAACAAATTTAACCTTTCAAATTTTATAATGGTAGAAGAACTACCAATAGCTTTCTGTTAGTAATTAAAGAATGCAAATTGATCAGTAAGAAAGTAAATAATATAAACTCTCACAAAATCACAATTTATTTCTTATTCTCTATTACACTAATCTAGACTGAAGAAACCTTGCAAATATATTCTCAACACAAAACAAGATGAAACAATTGAATGACCAGTACTTAAACCTGATGCATCAAATAATGATAAAAGAAGGGATACAAAGGTTTGTACCTCATAGACGCATAAGTCTGACATTCCTTCAAAATCCTCTACCCGCCACTGAAAATTTCTTGATAAGAAGTCATAATTATCATAATGCTGCTTCCAATTATGTTTCTGATTCAGAAAAGAAAGACGTATGCTAAAATTTGTTTCGATTGATTCAAGGTAAAAAAAAAAAGGTCCAATTAAATCAAACACAAGATTGAGAAAATGCAAACCAAATCAACAGTAGAAGAGCTGCTATTATGACGTTGAAGCAAGTTACTGTGTTTCCTAGCTCTAACCAAGCAAGAGTTTAATAAACTAAAGAGGTATCCAACTAATCAAAAGTAGACAAGTTCATGTGACTTATTTATGTGGATAAGTTTCCACCATATTACATCAACCTTTAATTCAACAATCCAAAGACTAGCACAGAACTCCAACTCTATAAACATGTGAATAAACCATCAAACTTGGGTTATTCTCTTGCTATCTTCCTTCTCAGACTGCATCTATTCATCTTTTCACACATAAGAATCCACTAATCTACAATATTGAGTGCAGGGATAAACAGAAAACTCCTACTTACGATTTAAATGACCACTTATAGAAAAACATCAAAATTTAGGCTCTGGCTTGGAGTCTCAGGTTTAGTTCTATAACTATATCCCACATCACATAACAACGGCAGCTTATTACTTAACATCGCAGAGTTTCTCAATTTCACGAACCAGAAATAATAGGTTAATCATAAATCAACTCACGTAACCCTAAATATTCGACTTCTAACATTTCCAACAACTCAAGTTTCTTCAATCAGAGTAAATTTTCATTAGCAAACGAACTCAAAATTCGACCAAAACAAGAAATAACAGACCTGAAGAACAGAAATAGTAAATCCTTTTATAAACCGATTGAACTTAACATTTTCTAAAAACTTTTGGAATTAAAAAAAAAAGACAGAGAGAAGAAAGTAACAAGACCTACAACCAAATCTCGATTTCTCAGCAACCAAAACACTAAATCAGTCTGGATCTTCAGCAGTAACACTAAAACTCACCTGAAACTCAAACTGGAAAAAAGCCGATCGAACCTCTTCCTTTTCTCCTAAAAAATGAAAACTACCTCAGAACAAACAAAAGCTTAAACTTTTGCTTCTATCAAAGTCGCAATTCCGAGCCGAGCAGTAAAAAGAAAAAAGGAGCTTCCAGAACAAGGTGAGCTTCTCCTCTCTCTCTCTCTCTCTCTGTGTGGTTTTTTGATTTTTGATTTTAATTTTAACTGATAAAAATTAATTAATAATACAGAGGAGTGGGAATTTTTAATATTTTAACGAAAAGAGAGTAAACAAATTGGACGCCACGTGGCGAGGAGATCAAGACAAGCAAACTTTGATATCAGAACTAGTGGAGGAGAGAAAGAGATGAGATCCGATCACTTTCTGCTTCCCCATTGGTCCACGTGTACTAGTACTTTCTAGAACTCCGAAACGTGTCTAGGCCCCTTCCATCCAAAGGAATCCTTGTGGCCTGCACGTGATCGACGTCACTCACACCCTCTCCCTTTGTGTTTTTTTAAGTTATTTCATAATAATCTTCTGACGTGGAAAGCGCTGATTGGACATATTCACCAACAGAGTGAGATTTATTTTTGTATTATTCTAACCCATGAAATTATTAAATTTTTACTAATTTTTGAATAAATGGATTGATTTTTATTATTTAATTTTAAATTATTCGTTACGAAGTATTAAATTAAATATTCAATAATATGTTATTGCATATAATATATCATATATCATAATAGAAAACTAAATATAGATGACATTATTTTATCTTAATATTTACATTTTTTAAATACTTAGTAATTTTAAGAAATTTAATTAACAAACAAAATTAAGAGATGATACAATTATTTAATTTGTCTTGAAATTAATAAAAAGGTTTTTATTTAATTTAATTAATTTAAATTAGGTATGACAATGATCAATCCATGAGTTGCCCCACCAAATTTTTAAAATAATTTTCTTAAAATAAAGTTTTTCTTTTATTTGAGTCCGGGCCTCAGTTGTCCAGGCTTAAGCCTACTTAGGTTCTAATTTTTTTAAGCAAAATGATGACCCATTGAGCGGCATATTGAAAACACTTGAATCTAGGTCTATAAACTGGTTCATTGTCATTTCTAATCTAAATTCTAAAAAATGAGTTTAAGATTTAAGAAATTAAGGAGTTGGTGCAAAAAATGCATCGAATGTCACCTTCTATTTATATTGAAGAGGCTCGAAATAATAAAAATACAGTTTGAACCTTAATGTTTATAACATAATATAGCTTGAACCCTAACATTTTGAAATATTCAAATTGAATCTTAATGTTTTTAAAACTTTTAGAATAGACTCTAAATAGGCGGAAAATTTGATGGGATTTAATAAATGTCATATTAATGCTGATCATACTTATTACATAATAATGAAACCCATATTTATATATTTTAGACTGAATTCTACTTGTTTTTATTAAAAATTTCAAATCTATTGAAAACATTGAAGTTTAATTTGAACACTTCAAAATGTTTGAGTCTCTTTTATATTTTGTTGTAAACGTTAAGGTTCAAAATACACTTTTAAGCCCGCCTTATGTTCTAATTAAAATAACATTTTTATTGTTTTAAATTATTTTAATGCAAATTATTAGATAATTAAATATTTTGGATATGATAAAATATATATTTAATATTGTGTATAAACTGCCTAAATTATTGAAATGGCCTAAACTAAATTGTTAAAATCCTTAAACCATTAAATTATTGGGTTATATTAATAAAAAATATAAATTATTGGTTTCTTATTATAATTATTCAAACTGTCAAACGGAATTAAAACTAGACTTTAACTTTATTAAACGCTAATTATATTTATTAAAAAAAATTGATACGTGCACATATTTGGACACCAATGTCGCATATCTGGAGGACGAGGCTTAGCCTCTACTGGATGAACTAACCAGTAAAGTTAGCACCGAGAATCTTGAACATGTGCGGAGTTCGAAAAGCAACCTTACTCGTCTGCTTGCTCGTGTACAAAAGGTATAACGATAATTATATCTGATCGAGCGGAGGCTCGTCTAGTTATGTTTCCTCGTATGAATCCCTTGCCTAAAGATACTGGAGATATTGATCCTGACATTGGACTCTGTATGCTTCAGGTGAGGGATAAGATTGAACATATATTAGATGACAATGAGTACATGGCTGATTTATACTTGCAAAGGAAATGGATCCAGGTCCAGATTCAGCAGTCAGAGGCTTTGTTGGGATCTGCAACTTCAAATATCATCATCCCTTCCGCACCACCTTCACTACGTCAACTTGGTTCTTACAGAAGTTCAAGTTTGGTGAAGTAATCACCAAATTATCCTTCTTAATTCAGTTATTGAGATTATTAATCTGCTTTTGTGAAGTAAACCGAAATTTGTTCTTCAACTGATGTGAATCTGCAGGTTCGTGAATATATTGATAACACTGAAAACTATGTGAACATCCAACTTGACAATGAGCGAAATGAGCTCATACAGCTCCAGCCGATGCTAACCATCACGGCATCTCCAGTAGCATTAGCAACTTGATTTCTGGAATATTTAGCATGAATATACCTTGTTATTTGTACAATTTACAGGGGATATTTGGGTATGTTGTGGGAGGTTACACGACATCTTGTTTCTTCATTTTCCTGCTTCTTGGATATAGAAGATGGAAGAAACTACTTAGTTCCTTTTAGTCCACTGAGTTGGGTTTCAGAAAAGAGCATTTCTTTTTGATCCAAGATTCCGACAAAAGCTTCAAAGCTCTGTTACATAACATGCAAAGAATGCAGAATAGCCATGGATAAAGTTGAATGAATGGATACAGCTTACTTTGGTCAGAGTTGAAGGCACAAAGAATATTTAGACTCGAGTTGAATTTTGAATTTTGAATTTTGAATTTTAAAATATTTAACTTAATTCGAAGAGGGTTTGGTAGAATTACCAAATTGGATTTTAGGCTTCTTCTGCGTAAGAGAAGAGCGAGGTCAGCCCATATCACAGTGTTAGGGCTTTTCTCGGTCAATTTGGCCTATAGACAGTCTTCTTCACAGCATCCGATCGTAACAGGAAGAAAAAACACGACGAAAAGCTGATGGATTTTGTCGAAAATCTACCTGATAATCCACACCTTTTCGTATAAATGCATTTCTCGCAACACCTTTGTTTACTACCTTGTTCGACCACCGAGAACATCGGATCCAGAGAATGCGTGGAAGAAGAGGTTAGAAAGATGTATAATGGCCTATGATTGGCCGGACATAACTTATCTGGTGGAGGATCGAGGACACTGTGCTTGTAGATATTTCATCGACATTCAGTTAAGGAGGGAATTAGGGATTTGGATTGTCTTGAAGTTTTGTTTCTTCCTGGGATCATCGACATTCAGTTAAGGAGGGAATTAGGGATTTGGATTGTCTTGAAGTTTTGTTTCTTCCTGGGATCACTCAGTAAAACTGAACTCGTAGGAAATTCAATAGAGATGCCGCATCGGTGGAGAGGAGGAGGACGAGAATTTACAGGCAGTCTGGATTACCATTTTTCAGTTGATTGCAATTTTTCCGGTTCCTAATTCTCAGTTCTATCTCAATCACTTGACTAATTTCTCTTTCCAGGAGTAATATTGCTAGTGATAAGAACCATATGCTTGTTGGACTTTCAAATGGGTCATTTTGCATAATTTTTTCCAAAAGTCAAAAGCCCAGGACGACTATCTTGTTTATATTTCTGCCTAATTGAAAGTGATTTTCAACTTGGTTCTTGCTGTCTTTAATGCAGTTTCATGGCGCTTTTGAGCTTGGCTCCTGTTCAGAATAGAGTAATTATCATAATTTTCACATTCTTCATGTTACGGCCTTGCTCCTAGTGTGAAGAACCATGTCTATCAAGCTATTTATGGAGAAGTTATGTTACTTGTTGTGTAGTCTGAACATACAGGCAGAATAAAGTTTTTACATCTAAATCAGTATCTTGTCAAGTGAAATGTTCGATTACTTGTGTGCTCATTTTCACTACTTACATTTTGGAACTATTTCTTTGTCTAAGGCTTCATACATCTAAGTTTTTGGAGATGTTACTAGGGAGCAGAGTATCCAATGAAAAATGAGTAATTGAGCTCTTGGACTCTGTTGAACTATTTTAGTATCCTGTGTTCAGCAAGAGGAGACAGAGAGGAAATTTATTGGTTGCAATATGGATGCCAGTGATGCATGTAATACTGCATGAAATAGGTAGTCTCCTTAGAACTCAGTTGGAATTGCCCTGTGCTTATAACCGTTGGCCAAGTTATCGTGATATGTACTTTTCTGATATAGAATCCTGTTGGAAGCTTTCTTTTACAGGTTTGATATCTATTTCTAGGTGTTTATCTTTAAAAGCAGGGTTTTTGCAGGCAGATATCAATTTGTGTTGGTTGTTGGCTACGTATCTTCATCTTGTTCCATTTGTTGAATCTAAGAATGTACTTCTCTAGTTCTTTATTGAATCGGGAGGGATAAGCACGGGCAGGCTTTGTTGTTAGCTCAAGTTAACCATAAAACTTCATTTTCCCATTATTAGAGTCATTTTTCTTTTTCTGGGTGAGGGCAGGTTAGTGCTCCTTTTAAATTATTATCATTTTAATTTAACTTTGAATGGACATAGTTTCTGTTTGCCTTATAGTCTTTTGTTCTCGGTTCTGTTTTAATGTTTATTTACTTTCCCTTTCCAGGAGTAATATGGCAAAGAAGAGTGATGCTTTTTAGATTTTCAACTGTACCGTGTTAGGGCTTTTCTCGGTCGATTAGGCCTATAGACAGTCTTCTTCACAGCATCCGATCGTAACAGGAAGAAAAAAGACGACGAAAAGCCTATGGATTTTGTCGACAATCTACCTGATAATCCACATCTTTTCATATAAATGCATTTCTCTGAACATCTTTGTTTACTGCCTTGTTCGATCACCGAGAACATCGGATCCAGAGAATGCGTGGAAGAAGAGGTTAGAAAGATGTATAATGGCCTATGATTGGCCGGACATAACTTATCTGGTGGAGGATCAAGGACACTGTGCTTGTAGATATTTCATCGACGTTCAGTTAAGGAGGGAATTAGGGATTTGAATTGTCTTGAAGTTTTGTTTCTTCCTGGGATCACTCAGTAAAACTGAGCTCGTAGGAAATGCAATAGAGATGCCGCATCGGTAGAGAGGAGGAGGACGAGAGTTTACGGGCAGTCTGGATTACCATTTTTCAGTTGATTGCAATTTTTCCGGTTCCTAATTCTCAGTTCTATCTCAATCACTTGACTAATTTCTCTTTCCAGGAGTAATATTGCTAGTGATAAGAACCATATGCTTGTTGGACTTTCAAATGGGTCATTTTGCATAATATTTTCCAAAAGTCAAAGGTAATTGTATTCTAATGAGCTATTATAACTATGTGTGGCCCAGGACGACTATCTTGTTTATATTTCTGCCTAATTGAAAGTGATTTTCAACTTGGTTCTTGCCGTCTTTAATGCAGTTTCACGGGGCTTTTGAGCTTGGCTCCTGTTCAGATTAGAGTAATTATCATAAATTTCACATTCTTCATGTTATGGCCTTGCTCCTAGTGTGTGAAGAACTATGTCTATCAAGCTATTTATGGAGAAGTTATGTTACTTGTTGTGTAGTCTGAACATACAGGTAGAATAAAGTTTTTACATCTAAATCAGTATCTTGTTAAGTGAAATGTTCGATTACTTGTGTGCTCATTTTCACTCTCATTTTCACTACTTACATTTTGGAGATATTACTAGGGAGCAGAGTATTAAATGAGAAATGAGTAATTGAGCTCTTGGACTCTGTTGAACTATTTTGGTAGCCTGTGTTCAGCAAGAGGAGACAAAGGCTCTTAACTGAGGACATTTCTTGGTTGCAATATGGATGCCAGTGATGCATGTAATACTGCATGAAATAGGTAGTCTCCTTAGAACTCAGTTGGAATTGCCCTGTGCTTATAACCGTTGGCCAAGTTATCGTGATATGTACTTTTCTGATATAGAATCCTGTTGGAAGCTTTCTTTTACAGGTTTGATATCTAATGTCTATTTACTTTCCCTTTCCAGGAGTAATATGGCAAAGACGAGTGATGCTTTTTGGATTTTCAACCGGATCTCTTTGTGTAGTGATGCTGTTTTGATTGGTAGCTATAATTATGTAGAACACATCTATCTTGTTTATATTTTTTGTTCTGTAATCTTCTTTTTATTGAAGGTGATTTTCTTTGGTTCTTGCCATCTTTCATGGAGCTTTATGGAGCATTTAAGCTTGATCCCTGTCCACAGGAGAGCAATGAAGTATCATAATTACCTTATTCTTTATGCAATGCCCTTGCCCCTTGATGGATTCCTGAAGTTGTGCATCTAAATCAATAATATCACCAAGATGTCTGGTATTACAATGTGCATCTAAATCAATAATATCACCAAGATGTCTGGTATTACAAATTCAGAGTTTTGCTTTCCACTGAGGTTGTTGCTTGTTTTATCATATTCTGTTAGCAACTAACATCAGGTTTTGCTATTACACATTTTGATGGATCACTAATCTTGTCTTCTATGAACAAGAAGATTTTGCAGCAAATTTATTTAATAAAAGATGATAAAAGACTGATTCTTTATGTACTTATAAAGTTTCATAGCAACAATCCTTGCACTTGGCACCAGAAGAGGGATTGTTGAGTTGATGATCTAGCAGAATCTACATCACTCATTCATAGCTGTGTCTTTGTAGGACGTTCACATAGCTGTTCAATTCCATGGTTGGCTGTGATCAATTGCACAATCACTGTTTTGCAGCTAACCTCCATTTTAGATGGACCACCTGCCAGTGGTCTGTGTTGCATCGTCTTGCATGTTTTTGCATCTCTAGATTTCGGTTCACCAAATCGAAAACAATATTTTTATCAGTTAAGAATAAGATTGTGTATATAAGGTCTACACAAATATGTGGATCAAATTAAGTGGCAAAGAGATAGAACAGCCTATCGGGACAGGTTGCTTCAACCTTCCCAAAACCATCATCTTTTGGGCGATATCTATCAGAAAATAATCTTTCACCTAATTATCCGTACACCTCTTCCTTAGCCCTCTCAATTACACTAATCTTCTTATTCACTTCACTATCAGGTACATACTTCATGGTCTCTTCCTCATAAATCAACTCTAAACACGTATTTATTCAAAACTTAAATGATTACAACAGAAAACAAATTATTATAACCACATCAAGCAAAAAAATTATTATAACCACGTTTGAACTTCTCTACAAATGAAGGAGATTTTAGTGGTCATCCTAGCATAAGAAATTTCTGAAATTTCATGTTATATTCTAAAAAGAATATTGAAATTAAAAATGAGGTTAGTACTTAACATTCACAATTTTTCTCAGGAGTAGCAATGGTAATGGAAATGACGTTGTTTTGTTGCTCTCGGTCTGAGCTAGACAATCCTGGTGCGATCAATCGGGCCTGGCTCGTTGACTTCAAGCCAGATCGGGCCAAAGTCAGACTGTCATATCCACTCGGAAGTAGGCTTGGCAAAAATTGTTCAGTTCAAGTTGAAAGGACTTTGGGTTAGGTTTGGATTCGTCGGACTATCCAACTTGACCGGACAAAACTTAAAATTTTTAAATGAAACTATGTTATTTTTAATTTTTTAAAATTAAAAAATGTACTCAATCAAAGCTTAATCGACTTTGAGTCATGTCATTTTTATTTTTTAAAATTAAAAAATATATATTTAATCATACTTGGATAAAATTCTAATTGAGCTTTAAGTCACTCACGCTCAATTAAACTCGAACTCAAGCCTGAAGCCTCAGACTTGATCAAGCTTTGATCAAATCCATCCTTGAACATATATTTTTTAGACTTAAAGCTCAATTAGACTCAAACTCAAGCCTGAAATCTTATCAAACTTTAAGTCAAACCTAAGTTTAAACACATATTTTCAAGACTCAAAGCTCAATTAGACTCAAACTAAAGCCAGAAGTCTCAAAATTAATCAGGGTTCGAGTCGAACCCAAGCTTGAACACATTTTGTCGAGTCAAACTCAAGTTTGGAATCTCAAACTCATCAAACTTCAAGTCTAAGTTCGCATTAGAACAAAATTTTTTAGATAAGCTCAAACCTGAGTGGTCCCAAATTTGATCATTCTACTGCCAATCCTATTTGAGAGTTTAAGCATTAACGCGGAATTTCCTTTCTTTTTCTTGGAATGTTATAAAGAATATTATAATAGAGATGCCTAACAAAGACTTTATAATATTGACATTTATTTGTCTTATTATTTGTTGCTTTTAACTTTAAATTTTTATAAAAGAAGACATTTTTTAATCTTTTTTCTATAAAAAGACCATTTCGGTAATTCAAACATGTGAACTTTTTAGTTACGAAAGGATTATTTTATCGATTGCTCTAAGGTTCGTCCCCAATCATTTAAATTAATAATAAATAAAATTAACATAGATCAAATATTGATTAAAACCTCAAAATTTCTTTTTTTTTTAATTGGATGAAATAAGAATAATGGGAAGAGGGGCCTAAAAAGAGGGCAGAGGTGACAGCTCAACCTGTTGGGTTGGGTTATAAAATAATATTAAATAAAGACAGAAGCTGTACACATGTCTTTTTATTTTTTTAATTTATTGTATTATTTTAATTATTTATTTATTTATTTGTATAGTGGTTTGTTTTTTTAAATTTAAATTTTTTTATAATATAGCTTTAATTTTTGGGTTTACCTTTTTAACACCACACTTCAACGACCCAACAAGAAGAAGAAGAGAGAGAGACAGAGAAACACGATACAACAATACATACAGACACAATTTGATAGGGAGACACAAAAAAGGTCAGGGCTTTTGTAAGAATCCAAGAATCACAGGACAAACCCAGATAGGATTACCCGATTACTCGATCGATCTCTCTTCTTTTTTTTCCTTCGAGTTGCATTTTGGGGGAGATCTCAATTACCCGTGTCTTCAATACTAGGTGACTCTTATTTTCTTCTTTGTTCCTTGTGATTTTTGTTAAGAACGAGCTCCGATTTGTAATTATCTCAGCTTCTTTTGTCTTGCATTTTCACTTTCTGTTTTGTGTTGAATTACTGATTCCGTGTTTCTGGGATTGCATCTGATTGTTTCTATCTCTGGATTTCTTTCTTTTGTTTAGGCCGCTGAGGAAATGTGGGAACATAAGATTAATTGATGACTTGATTACGTGTTGTTTTAATTTATATGAGAATGTGTTTTTCTGAGACTTGTACGAACAGAAATTTATACTCAGGCGAACCATTGTCACCGTTTGAGTATAATTTAAGTCTTTTGTGTTTGATACTATGTAACTGACATGTTCTTTGCAATATAGTTGATCTTCTTCTTTTTTTCATTTTCCAAGATTTCTGCCCCATTGGTTGCTTTCATTGGATAGCTTGATTTCACTAGAGGATGGACAAGTGTTGGTATCTGTGGGTTAATTTGTAGCGAACCTAGATTCTCTTAATGAAATCAAGTACTGCTTCGTGTTAAGGTTGGTGGATAGGACATTAATTGCTTTTGAGATCCGAAACAACAATTTTGTATGTCATACTGGTAAATAGTAATTCTTAGATGGATTGGACCCATCCTGTTTTCTATGATATCCAAACTCTTCTACCAAAAACTCAAATTTCTTATAGATTTCTTTGAATCTGTCTTGTGCATGCTTTAGTGTTGTAGGTAATGCATTAGTGCGTTGTTTTTCGTTTATTGCCAGGAAATGTGGTAAAGATAAAATAATGAAACACAATCTTATGTTCTTCCTCTCCTACCATTAGGCCTTGGATTTCCTGGTTTAAGACAATATCTGTTGCAGGGGTGCTGTGCCTTGATTATGGCAAATTCCAATAGTTCATCAAATATTCGGAGTTTGATGTATTCTGGAAGGCATCCATTGCTTCCTCCAAAATGCCCATTTCCTGCTGTTTCACCCTCATATGCTGATCATGCTCCTAACACTGTCATTGGATCAAAAGCTGTACAAAAGCCCAGAGAGGGGAACAAAAATCACCAGCGAACTTCCTCTGAGACCTTCCTCTTAGACGAACAACCTTCTTGGCTTGATGATCTCCTTAATGAGCCAGAAACACCTGTTCGAAAAGGAGGCCATCGTCGTTCATCAAGTGATTCCTTTGCATACATTGATATATCTAATACTTCTAATGTGGTTTATGGAGCACCAGATGAGTATGGACATAAACATGTGATGTCAACACCCTTTTGGGGATCTCAAGATATTGATCATCATGGGGAAGTCCGACAGAATGCAAAATATAATGAAACAAGCTTGGTAAAACAGAAGAATAGGCCTTGGGATTCACCTTTGAGTGCTGCAAACCATGCGAGTGGGCTTCTTTCGGCAAGAGAGAATACTCTTCCACGGAGTTCAGGATCACCATGTTTCTCACAAGAATCAGATGGGGTTCCGTCTTCAGCTAGTGAAAAGAAAGATCAGGCTGAATGTGTTCAACATGATTTGAAAACTGCCTCTGAAAAAAAAGATGGTTCCCATACTAAGTCCTCTTCATCAGAGACAGATACAAAACGAGCCAAACAGTATGTATTTAGATTCAATTTGTTTTGTTTTTGTTCCAATATATTAATCACATTCTTTTTTAGATCAAAAAGAATATATCTGGAAAACATTTTCTTTTAAATCTTAATCAACTTTTTCACGATAATCATTATTCAAAAATATTTATAAGGTTGTGTATGTAACTGTCACATTAATGTTTAATGGAATCAGTATGATGAATTAACAGCTGTTATAGGATGGTGTGGATGAGAAATATGAGAGTTACAATTACTCTATAAACAGGTGGTGTATACTGGTTACAAGAAACAAGTAAATATTTTTTAACAGTTGCTTTTAAAGATCTTTCTTTTGAAAATTCAATTTATAGAAAACTTGTATCAACTATTAAAGCATCACTTTCTTTTCTTTTCTATAGATGGTATGTTTTGCTTTATTTAATATATGCTATATAAAACTTTTTAGGGATTCCACATTTGCATGTTTTATAATAAAAACACAATAAGAAAAAGTGAGTTAATTCAAGGTTTGAGTCTTAACGTGAGAACGGGTTGTCTTAATGTGAATTTTAGGGTTATGGTTTGGCATTTGAAACGAATCAGCGCAAATCTGAGATAACCCAGTCTGCACCTTCCCAACTGGAGCTGATTGACATCTCTATTTAGCTTTTGGCCAGTGTTATATTAGGATTAGACTGTATATATTATACATATATTTTAAATTAGGTTAAAAATATAGATGGTCTAATTCTACTACAACATTGGCCTCACTTTGCTATTAGTATTGGACATCCTACACGAACTAAAAGGGATACAAGTGTTTTTGACAGATTTTTCACTTTTTCCCTGGATCATCTTTGAATTTAACCTTTTATATATAGCACAAAGGATAATTGGAAATTATGATAAATTTATTTTAGATTTATGTATTGCAGATTGTATGCATTTACTCCAGAAACTGTGTTTGTCTTTTAAGTTTCTGGTCAATGGTTTAGTAATTATACATCCTTTCCAACTTCGGGCAAATCATTCTCTTTTTTGTTGACACGGCACATATTCTCCACCTTGAAGAGAGAATTTTATTTTAGGCTAACTGTGAGAAGATAAATGGCCCTTATCTAGCATGGAGAATTTTTACAGTGACATGGGGGGCTTCCTCAAAGGCAATTTATGGAAAATGCTGCTAACTTCAGAGATGTAATGGAAGACTAATACCAGTTTTGCTGATAGAACTTGTATTCCTTAATTCGTGACAACAAAGTTTGATTCTTGCTTCATGAGACATATGGCTATTTGTTAATGTTATTAGGAGTTTTATCATGGAATATTGTGCTGATGATTTTAGATGTACCAGTATGTCTACTTCAAAAGAGTTGCATACTTATGGTCAAGTGAATCAAGTGATATGTAATATAATAACATATGACTTATCCAGGAAAATAAATTATGATTCAATCTATGCAGGCAATTTGCTCAACGTTCTCGTGTTCGAAAGCTTCAGTACATAGCTGAGTTGGAAAGAAACGTACAAGCTTTACAGGCAAGTACTATTATATCAGCAGTTGAAGCTGACTTAATCCTCGTTTTGGCGTATAAATGGTTGACGTATAAACTAAACAACAAAGAATTGGAAGTCTAATCATGGAATGCATTTTGCCACTCAATGCAGGCAGAAGGATCTGAAGTTTCAGCTGAGCTTGAATTTCTCAACCAGCAAAATCTTATACTGAGCATGGAAAATAAAGCCCTGAAGCAGCGTTTGGAAAGTTTAAAACAAGAGCAGCTTATCAAATATTGTGAGTTCTATTACTCAACTTTTTTCAGTTAAAGCTGTTGATATCATACCCTATTCTTTTTGTATTTGATCTGGTGAGCCAAACTGGTTAGTAGTTTAAAAGTCCTTTTCTCAGAGTATGTTTTAGCTTATTGACTTCTTTTGCTAGTTTAGCCTTTCTTTGTTCTTATGCTTAGTACTTAATTAATATTCGGTTCCCCTTTCATCCCAAAATGCCCCTTACTAGCTCTATAAGCATGCTTTATGGCAAATTTTTGGGGCAACTTCACCAATTTATCGTTTCATCATATCCTGAAATTGGTGGAGAATGATTTTAAAAAGAGAGAAGAGGGGAAAGCTAGGGTGAGATGCTGCATAACTAGGAGTTAAGGTTTGAAGCTAAAGCAAGTTGGGTAATAAGGATGCAATGATATCCCACTATAAAGGATTTGTTTTCTTTTGCCCCCTTTTTAGATAGTTAATTTGTCTGTTTCTGAAGATGAACTTTGTTGAGTATGCTTTCAGTGGAGCATGAAGTTTTGGAGAGGGAGATTGGAAGGCTGCGAGTGCTGTATCAGCAGCAGCATCAACAACAGCAACCACAACCGACTTCTGGCCATCGTCGTACTAAGAGCAGGGATCTTGATTCCCAATTCGCAAAACTTTCTTTGAAACATAAGGATGCTAATTCTGGGAGTGACCCTGTCTCCGGGCCACTCCCCATATAAATACATTATTAAGCTGGAGACCTATAGTGCAACTATTTTAGCCCCAACTGATCTACCAAACTGACTGCACGTCCAGATATCCCTCCCGCCAACTGGGATAAGGCTAGGCTCCTCAGTCTTTATCCTGGCTTTATTTTATTTTATTATTTATTTTGTTTTCCTATTCTCCATTGATAAATCGCACCTGGTGGTCATTTCTTGGAAGTTATATTTTTAGGCAGATGACTCACCGGAGGTGGTACTGTAAGAAGAGGATTTGGGTTTCACGATCGTTCTTATATTTCCAAGTGGATATAACATAGGTATCGTAAGAAGAGGATCTGGGTTACACAATCCTTCCTATATTTGCACGTGGATATAAATGTAGTAAGTGACTTTTCTGTTGAGTTAGACTATCCACCTTCATGTAGAGTTCAAGGTAATGAAGGATCTTCAATGCTTTGTTAGGTAAGCTACGTCTGTAATACCTTGTTACCAGCAAACCTTGTTTTGAGGAAATGCTTTCGTTTATATTATCATATTGGTTTCTTGTTTTGCTTTTACTACTTTGCTTGCAAGGTTTTTTATGATCTAGTCGAAAGGATATACATTAATTCATGACAATTGAATCTGTGTATCCATTCCTCTGTACAGAATTCATTTTAAATGTCTTCAGTTCCTAGGGAGGTCCCATTCATCAAAACTTGTTGCTCTTAAATTTCCATTTCAGGTTTGGTTGGTTTCTTATGATGTTTTCTTGATGCATCAACTTAGAGCTAGTTAGTCCTTTGCTCAGCTAATTGATACATGGGGAGAGTGAAGAGGACTTGGAGGGAGCTTCTTCTTCTTCTTCTTCTT
>JAOQMQ010000195.1:1532956-1556617 GCA_027563845.1 Erythroxylum subrotundum
GAGCTCCGATTAAGATGATTCTTTCTTCAGAGTAATCAAGAGACTTAGAGTTATGATTTCTTAGAAGAAGTCACATTGAACTTCCAATTTGAAGATTTCCAAATTATGTTCGCAAACAGAAGAAGTGAGTTCAAGCATAGTGATTGGTTAGTATGGGCACGCCATTGACCAAAATGTTAGCAAATTTTCAGAGGGTGTCAAAGCCAAGTTTTGAATCGATAAATTTTTGAGATCTTATGAGCAAGGAGATGAACCAATGATAGTAAAAGAGATTCCATGGAGATAACCCTTTAGGGTGATATGTTCGCGTCTTATGTTTGTGTTATTTGGAGTGATCGTTGGGCTTCGAAAACGGGCCCCAACATTTATCAAATTTAATTCGTTCGAGTTGAATTTAACAATTAATTTAGGTCACCGTGACATATAATTAGTTTGTATTTAATGTTCATACTATATACGTTTCTTTATTATTTTTAAACCGAAGACAAAAGAAGGACTTTTTTTAATTAAAATTAAAAAGAAAATTTTCAAAAATGTTAACAATCAGAAAGAAAAATCTTAAACTATACAGGAGTTCTATATCTTTTACACTTTCCTTAATAATATAAATTAAGTATTATATCATCTTTAAAAAGTTATTTTCATGTAATTTTAAGTAATTTTTATTTTAATATTGTTTAACATTAAATTAAAAAGCTAAAGTTCAATTAAATTATTGTCTAAAATAACTAAGCATTAAAAATTAATTATATCAAATAAAATCAATTTAGTATACCATATTATCCGTTTCGAAAATTATTTTTATGTATGTGGTAACTCTTAAGGAGTGGTCTAATTAGTAATATTGTGAATTCGAATTGTAAATTGTAACTCGTTAAAAAAAACATTAAAAGTTATATCGGATCAAATTGAAAATATGAATTGATAACATTATTTAACATGATGAAGAAAATGATATGAACTGATAATATTATTTAAGATGATGGTGATAATGACGACGACAATGGGTGTCATAATTTATAATTTAATTGAGTTAATTTAAATAATAATAATAATATTTTATTTTAATTAACTAAAACGATATTTTAATGTGAAATAAATCAATAAAAATTAACAAAACAATATTTGTATAAACTTTTTGAGTTTAAAATAATTTGTCGGGAACTATTAATTTGAATAAGAGTGTTTAAATCAAAATTCAGTATAGTTTTGAGCTTGCTTAAAATAATTTGATCAATATATAAAAAACATAAAAGAAAATCTCAACTTGAAAAATATTCTTTATCTTAATTGATTAATTGTATATTAAATAAAATTTAGATTAATTTATCATATATATTTAAAGAAAACTTTGTTACTTTGGTAGTAAAATGCATTATAACGATCAATAATTAAATAAGAAGTTATTCAATTAAATTTATAAATTATTATATTTTTTATATTCTTAAAGTAGAGATAAATTTCACATATTACACTTTCGGTTAGTTAGGCTCGGTAATGAGTTGGAAAGAGTTCGGACTCAATTAGACCTAATTTTGACTTGAAATTTTGTGATGAACAAAGCTCGACCCTAAACTTGATCGTGTTCAAAACTTTAGACCCAAGCTCAAGTAGATTTGATTTAGTCAATTTTGGTTTGAACTCAATCTGATATATATTTTTTATTTTTAAAAGAATGAAAATCACGTTATTTTATTTGAAAAATTTTAGGTTTTGATCGGACTAAGTTGGCCAGTCTGAACTTAAACTTAACTCAAAACTGAAAAAGATTTTAAAAAATCCAAAATTAACTTGAAGTACAATCAATTCAAATTAAATTCATTGATTTCAAACTAAATCGAATCGGACCAAATCAAACTAGATAATTCTTTACCATTCCTATCGGGCTTACTCGAGGGGCTAATTAGACCTAGCCTTTTCCGAGGCTTGATAAGTGTAAGGAAAACAATATTGTATTATAAAAATTAACGTCATTTTTTATTTTTAAATTTAAAAAATAAAAATAAAATTAGGTGGAACTATCAGCTTTTGAAGACTCCAAAAGCACTTTTTTCAACTGCAAAAGTTATTTTCATGAAAAAATGGGTATTTGGCTGCAAACTTTAAAAGCACTTTTTAAGTGGAAATAGCTTTTCAAAAGCTAAAATATAACTTTTTCAAAAGCTAAAATTTGGAGCTTTTCAGAAAAGCCCAAATTTCAGCTTTTTCGGGAAGCTGTTTTTTATGTTACTTTCCGTCACTTACGTAAATAAAACTTGAAATAGCATCTGTTCTCCTCTTGACAAAATCAGTCGCAGACTCTGTTTTGTTTCTTCTGCTCATCCATCTCTCTCATCTTCTCAGGTTGGTTCTCCTTTGTATTTTTATTTGTCTCCTAAAATTTTATTTTTCTCCGTTTAAGGCAAACGTCGAACGTCTGCGTAAAAAATGCAGACATTTTTAACGCCGAACGTCTGCGTTCAGAAACACGCAGACCTTAAACCTGTCTCCTTGCTTTCTTTTTTAGAACGAAAAAACTTGTGCAATTTTTGCTTTAATTAGCCTGTAATTGAGTAATAGTCCACAAACACACATAATTAGATGAATGTTAGAATTACTCATCAACAGTACATGGATGTTGTTAAATCACAAGACTTTTCCATCGATTCTGCTTAACAATTTGTAATAAAGTTGAATGCTTAATAATTTGTAATATTATTTAACTTTTTTAACGTGTTTTAATATTTATTTTTTTTATTAATTTTATTTTTTATAAAAAAAGAGGCATCTCTTTACATTATTTCTTGTAAGATGATTATCAAAAATTTCCTACAATATAGTACTTGGCATATTGTTTAATATACTTTAAAAATTATTTAGCATAAATGATTTTATTATAAAATAAAATATAGTTAAAATTAATAAAAGTGCTTTTTATTTTTATGTTGCCAAACAGTCTACTTAATGAAGCTCTTTTAAAAAAATTACTTTTTTAATTGACAGTCAAACAGTCAACTAATTTTAAAAAAAAAATCTTCTTGAAAAAGCTCTACTAACAAAAGCTCAACTTATAAAAGCTTAACCAACGGCCAAAGCCAGACTGGCCGGGCTTATTGCCACTCCTTATATGCAATTTTTATTAATTTTGGGATTGTTAAATTAAAAAAAAAAAAGGGAAAGGAAAAAAGAGAGCGAGCGAAGAGAAGAGTCAGTCCCTCTCTCTCTTGTTTCGATCTAAGCAATAACTCACTAGCCACTTTTCCTCTCTGCAGTTAAAATTTACTTTTGTTTATGTATAATTGTAGATCGGATTTTGATTTCTCTTTACTCACTCTTTCGATTTCAAACTCAGTCAAGATTCAGTCCATTTAGTAGATTGATATAAAGAGATATACGATAGAGATCAGTGGGTTTGATGGGGAATTGCTTAATCGTCTAATGCATGTTGTTTGGGTGGAAAGAATCGTGTGGGAAAAGTGTTTACTTGTGGTGGAAAACCCATGGCTTTGTGATTAGGGTGATTGAGAATTGCATTAGGGATTTTTTTTTGGGGTAATTGGGGGGAAATGGCGGCTCATAGCTGGAGGGAGGGCATGTCGTCTGATAATATAAAGGGATTAGTATTGGCTCTGTCTTCAAGCGTGTTTATAGGTGCCAGCTTCATTGTCAAGAAAAAGGGCTTGAAAAAGGCTGGTGCTTCCGGCATTAGAGCTGGTACTCTTCTTCACATTTTCTAAGTTTGGAGGGACTTCGATCTTCACCGTTTGTTTGCTTGGTTTATTAATTCATGTGGGAAATTAGATGATTCGCTTAAATTTGGATGTGGGATTCAATTTGCAGGAAGTGGAGGATACTCTTACTTATATGAACCACTTTGGTGGGTGGGCATGATCACAAGTAAGTATTTTTACAATCCGACGACATATGGTTAGTTAGCTTTTCTTTCTATTCTTCTATGTACCGAAATTCGTCCTCAGATTTGACTTATTTGTCATCTAATAAAATGACTGATTCAGATCTTAATATTGAGCAAATTACCATTATGATTCTAATCAGCATCATGTGGTTGATTGTGTTCTAATACACATGGTCATTGCAACAGTGATTGTTGGCGAGGTTGCTAATTTTGCAGCCTATGCATTTGCACCAGCTATATTGGTCACTCCGCTTGGTGCTCTCAGCATTATTATCAGGCATGATAGGTTACTGACTTGTCTTATGATTACTGTGCTGGTCTCCAGTTCTGACCATCTTGTCTTTATACAGTGCCGTACTTGCACATATTATTTTGCGGGAGAAGCTGCATATTTTTGGCATTCTTGGTTGTGTTCTTTGTGTTGTGGGTTCTACAACAATAGTTTTGCATGCTCCTCAAGAGCGTCAGATTGAATCTGTGAGAGAAGTTTGGGATCTTGCTACAGAACCTGGTACGGTTTTTTGGTCTTAGGTTTTTTTCTTCTATGATGTTTATTTTTTTGGAAAGTATTGTATGATGTTTATTATTTTCCCTTCTGTACTTTTCCAAGCAAAGGGAAATTATTATGAAGCTGACTGACCTATTTTATATCTTTTCTTTTGTTCCAGCTTTTCTGTTTTATGCAGCTTTGGTCATAACAGCTGCATTTGTTCTTATATTCCACTTCATCCCTGACTACGGCCAGACGCATATAATGGTTTACATTGGAGTTTGTTCTCTTGTGGGGTCTTTGTCGGTATGTATATGATATAAAAATGGTAAATTCTTCTGTTCTTTGTCCCTTAGTTAATTCTTCCTCTTTTGTGGATAGTTTGTTTTAACTTGTTCTTTGACAGGTTATGAGTGTTAAAGCACTTGGGATTGCATTGAAATTAACACTGTCAGGGATGAATCAGCTGATATATCCGCAAACATGGGCCTTCACTTTGGTTGTAGTTACTTGTGTGCTTACTCAAATGAATTATTTGAACAAGGTAACAAATTTGTGTTCTTTTTGTTGGTTTTGACTTTTTTATTAGGTTCTGTTGCTTATAACTTTTTTTTCCTGGCATCATGTTTGAGACAAGTTGGTGGCTGTATCAATTCTTAATTTGTCTTTTTATTTTGGTTTGTCATCCATGAATTCCCTTAATTTGATTTTCTATAACTTCTCTTTGGTGATGTTAATATGATGCATTGATGTACTTTTATGTTTCTTCAAGTGGATGGTTTTTGTCTTTGTGAATTC
This sequence comes from Erythroxylum subrotundum, assembly GCA_027563845.1. NCBI lineage: Eukaryota > Viridiplantae > Streptophyta > Magnoliopsida > Malpighiales > Erythroxylaceae > Erythroxylum > Erythroxylum subrotundum. Next base: position 1,538,140 of record JAOQMQ010000195.1, read on the forward strand.
TTGAGGTAGCTTCACTTTTTTTTTTGTAACTTCATATCTGTTGTGAAAATAATTGGCCCCTTTTTCAATTATGAAAATATGACATGAGTAAACTGAGTTGATTGTTGTATAAAGCCAGTAAAGTTGGGGAAACATTACTTCTTTAACTACTGTTAGGAATAAGAGGTATTTGCAGGTATTTTTGCATTATGTAACCTTGAGAGATAGAGATTGTGGAGGTGAAGTTGCTTTAAACAAGTTAATGTCCTAGGTTTCAATGTACATTATATTGGTCTTTCTTTCTTCTTATGACTTAAAAATGAAGGCATGATCTCATTTGCGGTTGTTAGGAGCTTCAACTTCTTCTTTGAGTTTCTCTAAGATTATAAGTATCCGTGTTTTTCTCCCCATGTTCTAGACATTCGTTAATTTGTAACCCTCTTTCCCATGTATCCCCTGATCATCTGACATTTACAAGGATTCGATACTGAGAACTTGGTATTTTTCAAGGTTCTCAATTACCTGATTTAATAATCTGTTGTGAAGCTTTCCGTTTTTTATTGTTTGATGCTATAGTCTTTAATGTTATTTTGGTTTTTTGCTTTTGCACTGCAGGCACTTGATACTTTCAATACGGCTGTTGTATCACCCATATACTATGTGATGTTTACGTCACTAACCATTTTGGCTAGTATAATAATGTTCAAGGTATATTTATCTGCAATCTCTGTTTCTTTGTTTTTGTTTGAGTAGGTAATCATATTAGAACTTTTGAGGAGAATTGAGTCCATTTGGGGAAGGATCAGTCTAGATTGTTGATCTTTGGAATTGTAGTTATTACCGGCATGAATCTTCTTTATGCTGATTGGTAATTAATTGCTTAATTCTCCTTTTCTATTCAATATTTTGCCTCTTTTGTATTAGTAATAGATGGAATGAATCAATGTGATTAATAGAAGACAGTTCCCAGAATGTTGAGTGAAAATGTTGCACAAAATAGAAGAAAATGAGTGTTTTATTCTATTTATTATGCCACTGATTTGTCATTGTTGATTCATATCGAGTATTAAGTGTTGACATTTGAATTTCTTTTACCAGGATTGGGATCGACAGAGTCCAACTCAAATTGTCACGGAAATGTGTGGCTTCGTTACTATACTGTCCGGAACTTTTCTTCTTCACAAGACAAAGGATATGGCTGAAGGCATGCCCTTTAACTTTTCTTGTTATGACATATTTAGTATCAGTATTTATTTGCATTCTGAACTTTGAGATCAACTTTAGGTTCAATGACCTTGCCGGTAAGACTTCCTAAGCATTCAGAGGACGGATTTGGTTCGGAAGGCATCCCTCTAAGACGACAAGAGTCGCTGAGACCTCAAGATTGACATATTCTTTTGCACGTGATCAGATTTGATGCTTACTTCGGTTAAAGGACTGGCTGGTGTTGATCTGTATTTTGCTTGGAAACTCAGCATCGTATCGACTTCACCGTGGGGATATTGCAAGACAAGGGATGGTGAGATTTATGTTTTTCACCTTTCTTCTTGGCTTCAGAATGAGGCTAGCTTTTCAGCAACTGCTCTGTATATAATCTTCCCTTCCTTTTCAATTGGAAGGAATTGGCCAACCTTGGTGATTCACACTGTACCTTTGTTTCATTTCGTTTGTCAAGAATGGCTGTTGAGTTACTCCTGGAAAATGTAGAACCACAAGCTTATTTGACAATGGTGAGAAGAGGGCAATAATGTTGGAAAATGGAGACACCATTCATTCATTTATTTTAGAAATTAATTTGTTACAAAATTGTAGTTTTATATTTTCAATTGATTTTAGTCCATGTTCTTCTTCACATTGAAACTATTTTTTTCTCTTTTTTTCCGTGTTTTATACACAATTATAAAAAAAAAAATTCCGTGTCTTATAAAAAAATCATACACAATTATTTAAAATTTAATAATTTATTTAATCATTAAAAATAATGTTAATTATTTATTTACAAAAATTTTATTAATTAATAAGGGTATAATATATTTTATTAATTTTTTACAAAATCAACTACATAATAAATAAACATAAGTAAAAACTTGTCATTACCATTCTTAATATTTAATACCAAATGTTGGTATAAATATTATTTCTATAATCTCATTTTTAGTACTTGTAAACAAAACATGTAAAATAAGTAATTTCATTCATATTCCAATATTCACTTTTTATTCTCATTCTTAATTTTTTATTTTGATTCATTTATTATTAGTTATCAAACAAGACTTTTGTGTTATACAAAAAGTACAAGAGGAAGGAGAGGTTGAACTGTTTTTTTAATTATTATTTCACTATTTTAAAAGGAAAAACACTTATTTAAATAATATAACAAAAGTGAATTTTTATAGGACCATTACTTTGGTATTCTTATTGTTTAACAAGGAATAATATTTTGTTCATATGTGATATTAATGGTAATGATACTCTTTGTAACAAAGTTTTTCTTTTAATAAAAATTATAGGAATGATTTTTTTTATAAAAAAGGTAAAGCTTTATTAAAAGAATTTGATATATACATAAAGTTACGGGAATAGTTGATAAAATGGGTAGAAATTATGATAATATAATTAAAAAATAAAAGAAGAAAATAGCTAGAAGTTATGATAATATAAATAAAAAAGAAAATAGCAAGAAATTGAGAGTAAGAGAAATGAGATTTTTTATATTTTATTTTTATTAAAAATAACAGGATCATTCCTAGTATTTTATAGGCCTAGGTAAAGTAAAAAAATAAAACTTATTTTTGCCTTTTTTTAGGCTCTTATAAAGAATAAAAATAAGCAAAATATGAATTTTTTGTTATTTTTTACGAGGTTAAGAATTAACCCTATTTTATTTTATTTTATTTTTTATAAAAATAAAAGTGGCCCTTATTTTATTGTTTATGAGGGTAGGCTCTGATCGGCTCAGGCCGGCCTTGAAATACACGTATCAAATAAATGTTCTTTATAAGAGTAACTAATTTAGCTCTCTCTTTTTTATGAAACAAGTAACTTATTTAGCTCTTAACTTTGTTTTTTTATTAATTTTAATTTAATTTAATTAATTTGAATTAAAATTAAAATTTAATTTAATGAATATTTATTTAGTTCACATATATAATATATGACGTTGTGTTTATTTTTAATAATATATAAAAATAAAAAAATGTAAACGTTAAAGTATTTTTGAGTATTTTATTTTATCTAGAAATAATATGTTTTAGATATGTATATATGAATATAGAGAGAGAGAGACTCGAGACGTAACGTAACAGATTTGATGTAAGACTTCATTCGCTCATCATTGGGATGCCCGCGCAGTAAGCTTTCTCGTCAACCAACCAGAGTTCTGAGGTATCTCCTCTCATATTTCGCAACTTTGGAGCATCCGTTGACTGACCATTAGTGTTCTTGTTTTCAATTATATTTTTCTCTTAATTAACTGTTGCTCTTTCAAGTTTGAGTTTTCCTCCCATTTCATTGTTTCGTTTTTGGGGCTGTCGTACATGAATTGACTTGTTCTAGTGATTCTCTTTGAGATAATCTGTTCATTTAACTTGGGTTTGTAGAGAACGTGTGAGAGTGATTAATGGGTTCGACGTTTAGCAGTAATCTGTCAGTGTCTAAAGAGGATTTTGATGCATCACAAAGCCAAACTTACAAGAGGCATAAGTCGTTACTTACTTGTGAGGGAAACTCTCGGTTGATTCCAAGCCTTCCAGATGAATTATCACTTCAAATCCTCGCACGAGTTCCTAGGATATGTTACTTGAAATTGAAGTTAGTCTCTAGATCCTGGAAGGAAGCTTTGGTTAGCTCTCAACTTTTCAAGGTCAGAAAGGAACTTAGAACAACAGAGGAATGGTTATACATACTCACAAAGGGTCAACTTAATCAGTTGTTCTTGTATGCTTTGGACCCTTTGTCTGGAAGATGGCAAAGGTTACCGAAATTGCCTGGCGGAGCTTTTGAAGATGAACCTCAGAAAGGTTTTGGTGGCCTTGGAATGTGGAATTTGGTGGGTTCAAATAGCCGAATTTCGTGTGCAATGAGAGGATGGCTGGGAAAGAAGGATGCCTTTGATCCTATCCCCTTCTCTGGTTGTGCTCTTGGAGCTATTAATGGTTGCCTCTATGTGCTAGGAGGATTTTCTAAATCTTCGGCCATCAGTCGCGTGTGGCAGTATGATACAATACTGAACTCTTGGACTGAGCTCACACCGATGTCCAACAGAAGAGCCTTTTCTAAGATAGCCATCCTAAACAACAAGCTTTATGTTGTTGGAGGGATCACCGGACGTCGTGGTGCAGTAACCACACTGCAAAGCGCTGAAGTGTTCGATCCTCGTACTGGTTTATGGTCTCAAATGAAAAGCATGCCTTGCTCGAAAGCTCAATTATTGCCCACTGCCGCGCTCGCTGATCTATTCAAGCCTATTGCATCAGGAGTAACATCATACAGAGGAAAGTTATTTGTGGCTCAGAGTTTATATTGCTGGCCCTTTTGCATTGATATCGGAGGAGAGGTTTACGATCCGGAGTTGAATTCATGGATTGAAATGCCGGTTGGCTTTAGTGAAGGTTGGCCTTCAAAGAAACCTGGATCGAAATTGAGTGCCCTGGTCAATGGTGAGTTGTACGTGTTAGATGCATTTAGTTCCAATGATACTGATAGAATTAAAGTATATGACAGTCAAGAGGATACCTGGAAAGTTGTGGTTGGATCCACCCCTGTTCATGAATTTGCTGATTCAGAATCTTCCTATTTACTTGCGGGTATACTCGGAAAGCTCTGTTTAATCACTAAAGATCACAATTGTAAGATCAAAGTTCGGCAGGCTGAGATTGAATCTCCTTCTTCTTCTTCATCAGGCAATCGCTTCCATGAACATTTGTGGACTGTTGTTGCGACTAAGAATACATTGTCAACTGAACTGGTCAGTTGTCAGACACTTGAGATCTAATTTTATTATAATCAATGATTGATGTATGTCAAAAGTTCTCATCATCAGACAGCTTCAAGAATTTCTGTTTTCTTTTTGTGTGGTTGTTCTGTATACAAAAAGGAGTGTCATCTTTTAGTGTTTGCTTTTCACAGTTCTTCCCTTGAACAGATTTTAGGTTGAATATCATGATTGCTGTTGAGCATATGTAACAATGTTTTGGCTACTGCAACATGGATGACTTTGCATGGATTGCAACTTTTTTCATGAGGACACTTTGAGCTTTGTTATCTATCAACTCTCCGCTATTTCATAAAGAGTTCTACCCGATCAACTCGTTAGTTCCGGGATGGTAAATCCCTTTGTATCAGGTTTTCGTTGATCCTCACCTTTTATTTTGGCTGCATAGAAAAGCAGTAATCCTTGCTGAAAGTGGTTTGGTCACACAACTTCGTCACTTTCTTAGTTAATGCTCTGCTCTACTGAAGAAATGGAAATCTCTAGTTGTTTAAGGCTATTAACGACTATGAAAAAACACAAAGAAAGCTTGGAAAGTTAGGGTTGGTAAAAAGATCAAAGCCCCTAGTTCGGTCAGGTAAAAATTAACTCCTCTGCCTGACCCGGATTAGGCTCAGGCTTTGTAGGCCAACACGAACCCAATCAGACTCAAACACCCACTTGCCTGAAGCCCATTTGAGATTCGGATGCTCCGGGCTATAAATAAGATGTGGGCTCATGCCCTATACGAGCAAGAACTCTAATTAGACCCAGGCACTCACTTTATGGAAGCCCATTTGGGATTCAGACTAGGCTCTGGTCCATAAATAAAATGTGAGTACAGTAAATTCTGATCCAATCCGAGAAGCAGCAACTCCAAAGGTTCTTAGAAAATGCAATCTATCTTGCTTTTTAACTACCTCAAGATAGCATACGCATTAGCCTTTAACACAAACACATACAACATCAATTTCTCAACCTAGGATTATGAATGCAGATCAAAATTTTCATCTCCCTCAAACACTATTCGTCTAACATCAATGACAGTAAAGAGAACAAATTTCAATCGTGGCAGTGCAGGTAAGGCTTTTCTAGCAGAGGCACTGAAATTCCTGTTATGCACATCAGATATAAACAGAAGCAGAAGTTCTATCACGAAAGAAAAATTTCAAGCCCTAGCCATATCCAGGAAATTTTAAGAAGCAACTTGTGGTCTTAATAAACGAGAAACTCAGTACTACAGTGTTTAGAATATAAGTAGAGTAGATTAAAACAGACATGAAGTTTAAGGTGATGCATATCTGCAATTTAGAACTATCTCCAAGGAACTACCCTTAATCTTTAGCTCAAAACTTTGGTCTATAAATGGCGTACATACAACTCTCTGCTCACCAAATTTGTTGGGGAGCTCCTGAGCACCACCATCCTTCATTGGGAAGACACTTAGAAACCAAAGAAGCCAAGTTCACTTGCTCTTTCCTTCTCAAATGTCTCAAAATACTGATATATAATTGTGACTGCAAGAAGAATTCCTGTGCCTGAACCAATTGCACCCATGAAATCTGCCAACACTGTCAGTGCACCAATGCACATCCCTCCAAAAGCTGCAGCTGTTGGTATGTAGCGATTCAACTCTTTCTGTAAGTTGGATTCCCTATGCCCGGGCATAACCATTTGTTGTTCCTGCACAATAAAAGTATGCCGATAACGTGGTATGTTCATAGCCGATAACGTGGTATGTTCATAGCTAACTTTACAAAGTAAAGTGAAACTTGAGTAGACAAATTTAGGGATGATAGGACGAGACAAACTAATAACATAATGAGAAACTAATGCTGATCGCATGAGATAAAAAACTTTTCAAATAAGAGACACAAATATATAAATGTAAGAAAAATGATGGCAAGTTTGAAGCCATGAAACAAAACTCAAAACAACAATACCCAATAGACTGCTGAAAGTCTTCCCTTTTTATTATGAAATGTGACAGTAAAAAGGAAGAGCAGAAGAACAGCACTTTATATGGTTTTAAAACCCGATCTTCAGATGAAAAGATATTATGGACAGTATAAGGCCAACAACCCAAATAATGCGGGAGTAAAAACACTGACAATTAGTTGAAGAATAAACAAGTCAATCCTAAGAAAAAGCAACAGCATAAAGAAGCATATTCACAACAAGCTGAAGATATGCTATAAGATCTGTTATGAAAAAAAAATTCCCACCAACAACATTGAAATTTCTTCAAAACATAGAACGGAAAATGAATGAATAATGAGGTTGTTTACCTTGAGCTGCTTGGCCACATCTTTGGCAGAGGAGCCAGAAACTTCAATCCAAGTTTTTGAGAAAAGAGCACATGCTGACAACATAAATACTAGATAGAAAAGTGCATGGAATGGATTTGCCGCCATATCAGCCAAACTGCAATGAAACAAAGGAAAATGTTAAAAAAATCTTCCCACAGAAGTTAGAGAAGCAACTTATCACGAAAAGATGCGGTTAAATAGACCAAAATAATGGATCTGAGTACATATGTAAGCACTGGCTTGTTGACATATATCCTAGTGCATGTAAGAGAGGGATATACAGAGGTGGCAGTTTTAGAAATGAAATTAACATAATCACCTTGATGGTGCAGTAATATAATATGCAAGGCCACCAACAGGAGCTGACTGACCACCATATTCTGATTCCTTCCATTTACCCAAAAGATCCACAAAGAAATTTCCACTATATTTCCTGTGCAATAACTGGAGGAAAAAAAGGGGTTAGTAAACTAGCAGATCAATCAAACTTCAACCTCCAAATATGAACCCAGTACCTGGGAGATGAAGTAGAGGTTAGACACAAGAGCTGATTGCAGAATAATGGGCATGTTGGAAGTGTAGAAAAGCTTGATAGGATATGAACCCTGCTGTCCACGAGCATTTTTTGACCTCACAGGCAACACAACACGGAATCCTTGGAAGTAGATAACAATGAGGAAGATCAAGACTGTAGCAAGCAGATTTGTCACATTTGGAAGATTTTGCCGATAAAATGCCTCACGAAGAGCGCGGACCTTGTCTGTTCGAGTTATCAGCAAATGGAACAAAGCAATAACAGCACCTTCAAATTCAGCACCTCGTCCGCTATTAATGGTGGTTGGACTAAATGCCTTCCAAATAATGTTTTCACTGAAAAGCAAACATAAAATGTTCAATAAACCCAAAATATGACGTTAACTACTATTAGTTAACGCAAACAAAAACTTGTCGAACTCAGCAAGTTAAAAGAAATCTTCTTTTAGACAAAGACAGAAGAATGGCTCACCAGATGTTGGTTGCTATGAAAAGGGAGATTCCAGAGCCCAAGCCGTATCCTTTCTGAAGCAGCTCATCCAAACAGATAACAATGATCCCAGCAAAGAAAAGCTGCACAATGATAAGTATGGCATTGCCTACTCCAAGTTGGCTAACACTCCCATACATGCCAGAGAGCACATATGCAACTGCTTCACCAACAGCTATCAGGATACCTAACAACTTCTGAGCACCATTTCTGGAATAAAAAGGGAATAATCACCAGCTTATAAATGGCAAAAGATGCCAAAGGAAGTGGAAAGTGCATGAAGGCAGGAACGCATCCCAATTCCAGGCAATTATAGCTTCCGAAATCAATAAACGCATCTCAACCTAATATTCATCAGCTAGATGGATCTACATCATCCACTAAGCTTAACTTTTACAAAAGCTATAGGGTCTGGTCTACTTACAACAGAGCACGGTCTTCGCGTACGTTATTGTCCACTTCAATGATCTTTGACCCAGCAAGAAGTTGCATGACCAAGCCAGACGTCACAATAGGTGTGATACCAAGCTCCATGACAGTACCGCGATTGGACGCAAGAATGACTCGCATCCAATAAAAAGGATCTGCTCCAGTCGTCGAATGAATCCCATACAGAGGCAGTTGACTGCACACCAAGAAGATGAAAAGAGATATCACGGTATATATGACCTTCTCGCGAAACGGAACTTTCCTATCGGCACTCTGAACTTCTGGAAGAAACGCCAGAAAAGGCCTAACAAGATGAAGAACCCTGAACCCACCTCCCATTTTACTTACACGCTCCTTACCAAATCCAATTCAACCTGCAAGCAGAACACCCATCTATCATACACACAACTAAACGACTGATATGAATGCATCAATCTAAGATATCGAATTGAAATTAGCATGCAAAGTATCCGATCCAAGGAAAGAGATTAGATCAGGCAAAACAAAGATCTCATCAACAAAACTAACCGTACGCCAAATCTAGTTTCAATTCAAAATAACAAATCGAGAGAGAACTGACCTTGCGGGGCGAAGACTACGAAGAGATCAGAGAAGAGGAAAGTCAGATCTATTCAAAAGAAGGATGGAGGACGATGACCACGCGTCCTACCTAGGGTATAAAATGAGCTTTTAGAATTAAGAGACTGCTTTTATATATATATAAGCTTTTTCAATTTTGATTTGGTTGGAAGTCAAACTCTTCACACATAACAACTTCCTATTTATTCTAAAATTTTAGCTTTACAAAATTACAATACTTAAAAATATCTATAGTAAAGTACTTTTATTCAATTTTTAAATTTTTTTAAATAAATTTTATTTATTGTAATATTTTTAAATTGATTAAAAATCTCAACTGATAGGTCAGTTCACCTATAAAAATCTTGAATTGTACAATTTTCAGTTTGATTTACTTTAATAAACCTTGTTAATTAATTAATTTTATTTAATAATCTCAATTAAACTTAAAATTTTTTATATTATTTAATTTTTAGATGAATTAATATCGGTCAAATCTTTTAAATCTTAAACTTCTTGTTTTATCGGTTTAACTTCTAGTCTAGTTTTTAAATCATTTATTTTAAAAGATTTTGTTAAATCAAATTTACTATTTCGTCCCAAACTACTAAATTTTGTCGAGATCTTCACTAAAATATTTAAAAGATCTTGTTTTCATTTAAAAACTATAAAAATGTAGAAATATCTAAATAAAAAATATATATCATAACGACTAATATATAGTACAAGATAATTTTTTATGACTGAACAAAAAAAAGGAATTTATATCCTTTATCTACATAAAAAAATTTACTTATATTCTTATAATAATTATTCATACCTTTATTTAGTTTACAAACTGAAAAAACAGTACAGCCCACTTCGTAGAAGATCATTGCTCCGACTCAACGTACAAAAATTTAATACATTCTTTATCAAAGAAATTAATAATTTAAGACACTGCTAAATTTGTAATAGAACTACAGGCTCCCACGAAAAGAAAAGTTAGATCACACACAAGCTTAAGCAAAGTTTCAACCTAAAATTAATTGACAATAGATAGAGTAGCCCACTAGACTTATATATTAGTTTTCTTTCTCCTCTTTCTCCAATGTGGGGACACTCTAGAGAGGTACGTAGACAATCCTCATCAGTTTTGAACTTCTGAATGAGGTCAAATAGGCCCTCTTTTTGGAGTAGACAATATTGTTGGATCACTTGCTCCATGCAGACATCAATTCCTTCTCCAGTTGCTTAAATAACGAACCCCTTCTGGGGTAAATTTATAATGGGTCTATAAGCCCACACGAAAATGAAAGTTAAATTACACATAAGCTCAAGTGAGGTTTCAACCTAAAATCAATTAGCAATAGATGAAGTAACCCACTAGATTTATATTTTAGTCTTCTTTCTCCTCTTTTTCAACGTAGGACACTAACATGTGGATATTCCAAACAACTTTTAAGAAATATACAATATTAAATATAATTTTTATTTCAAATTTTTTATTTTTAAATGCGTTATATATTTAAAAAATAATGAACTTCTCTAAATTTTCTACTCCTTAAAGCTATGTTTGCTGAAGGTTTATTAATAAAATAGAAGATAATATTATTCCATTGTTTGAGAGGAAAATTTATAATAGAATAAAATGAAATTGATGAAAGAAGAAGGCTGCACATTATATCTCATTCTATTATAAACAACAAAAATAAAAAACTTTTAAGAAAGTTTAGAATGAAATATAAAATAATAAATAATTCTATACTATATTACATTATAAATATTTAATTCAAACAACATTTTACTGTATTACATCATAAATTCTTTCATCCTGACAACAATTTTTTAATATTATATTCATTTACATTTTATCTCGTTATAAATCATTCTATTCCATCCATTCAATTAAATTTTTGCAAAGATATTTAACATTTCATATCTTACAGAAAAACAATAAATTGAAAAAATAAGTAACTTTTTTTTAAAAAATCAATATAATATTAAACTTTTTAGAATTTTCAATTCAATTTAGTAAATATATACCTATTATACCCCTGATTAACAATCAGGAGCTAAATTGTTCTACTTGGACTGAGTTCAAGGAAGGCTAGGTCAACCAACGCCAACGATTCAAAATCGATGCGGTCAAAATAACAAAATTTTTATTTTACCCCTGATGAACAACTGGAGCTACATTGTTCCAATTGGTCTCAAGTTCAAGAAAGGACTAGGTCAACCAAACCCTAACATTCAAATCGATTCGGTCAAAATAACAAAACATCAAATTTGCTAGAAGTGCGATCAACCAATGGAGTTAAGCCCGAGCCGAACAGCACAAACTCTGTCAAACATCAGGTCAGGCCTGTGTTGAGAAAGAATGTCCCCGAGACCAGACAACCACAATCACTCATCGACACAGGGAAGCCCACAAGCCCCACATATATATAATATAATAACCCGCAATTTATCATTATCTTAACTTAAATGTGGACAGAAACAAAAACTAAAAAAGCAATTAAATTAAACCATAAACAGCCAATCCAAAATACTCTTCTACTACAACTCCACAAATATAATTTCATGTAAGCTTAAAAGGAAAATGCTGCCAAGTTCAAAGCTAAAAACATCATACATTACCTCCTCAACCCCCCCACAAAAAAAACATAATCTTCTCATCTAAAGAAAGAGTAACCCAAGAACTCAGAAAGCACTAGTAGTAGAGATGGTAGCAACCATGAGCCCTACAACCAGAGAGACTGAGATGGCTAACCCACTGGACCCTGACTTTGGAGCTGGAGCGGGTGCCACTGTGCTGACATCACTACTTGCACTAGGGCCACCGGCCGGTGACGTGGGGGCTGCACCTGTCACACCAATTTCCCCAAAAAAATTATACTTTAAACCCAAATAAAATTACAAAAACGAAAAAGGGTAACGCGTTTAAGAGCCATAATTCCCCAACAGAAGATATTGTTGAGGATGGTGTAACTTTAAATGCCAACCTGTAAAAGAAACTAAAACAAAACAGCTGCTTTATATTTCTATTACTTCAACTTTCAACAATTTAGAATGATTTATTTCAATGCAACTAACATGATGCTAGTAAACAAGGTACTATTTTGTTTAAATGGTCGTTAGAACCGCTAGAACCCTATTCGCATTTTGAATTTGCGGTGTTGTTAGATCCTCCTCTCTATCACATTTGACTAGGGTCCATGATGGAACGGTCAGTGCCGACCCTCAAGGTCCGAGCACCAAACAAAAAAATTTAGATTTGCTTCAATTCGATCAATCAAACCCATTAATTTTGGATCAAGCCTGACCAAACCAGAAAAGAATTTCAAATATGAATCCGAACAAACATAAGGTGAACTTCGGGTCAAGCCAGATCAAACCTGAAGATTTTTTAAATCTGTATCTAAATTCAATCAAACTTGTATCTTTGGGTCAAAAAAAATTTCTGATCAAATTTGAACTGATTCATCGTAATCAATGGAAATTTTAAAAGACATTGTCAGAATTCAAATCTGAACCGAATCCGAATTAATTTGCATGCTTGATTTTGACTCAACTTCTAACATTAAGAGGAGAGACTATGAACAAGAGACTTTTTCAACACTTCAAAGATTTGAGAGAGACGCCACGAACTAATTAAACCATCCATAAGGGGCAGGGTATCATATATTATTAACAAATTAAAGGAACGAAACAAACAGTTCATGTCAATAACATGGAAACAAACGGAGAGGAGATCTGACGTACCAGGTGAACCAGAAGGAGACAGACTCACTGCAAATAAAGAAAGAGAAAATAAAACAAATCAACATTCCTTTTAAATTATTTAAAAAAAAACCGTAAAAAACGGTTATCAGAAAGAGAAAAGTGAGATTTTCAGAAGATTCTCAAAAAGAAGGGATTTGAGATAGAGGCATACATCCACACTTAGAAGCAGAAGGCGCATGGAGTTTGCAAGCAGCAGGGAGAGTCAGAGCTTTACTGACATTCAACGCAACACCCAACTGCGCACTGTTTTTGAACGCCTCACACAGACACTCCGCATCAGTGTCAAGCACCGTTTTCAGCCCAGAGCAGCAAGTCTTCTCCGGCTGTGTAGTCGTGCTTCCGTTCATCACATACGTCAAACAGTCCGCCATGCTCAACACCAGATTCGTACAGTCCACCCCCGGCGCCGGCGCCTCCGTGTGATGGTGACCCGCAGCTTCCGCAGCCACCAACACAGAGAACAGCAAAACGACGACACTCGAACCCAACGCCATTGTTGTTCCGGTACTGGTAGTAGGTGCGATGGTGAGGTAATAGAGAAATGGAAGCTGTGCCTTGTGAGTGAGAATCGCTAATGGGTGCTGTGTTGTGTAGTGGAGTGGTGGGGTTAGATAAATAAGGGAGCGAGAGAGCACAGTAGTGGGTGAGGTTTAGACAGAGAAAAAGCCTAAAAGGACGTGTGTTCTCGGAGAGATAAAGGGTATATGATTGACCATGTGAGCCGGCGAAGCCAGAGTGAGAGCAGGGCACGATAGTCGGTGCAATGAGTAAAGGTGGGACACGTGGCGTGCATCACTGGGTACGGGCGTTTCGTTTCGTGTGATACGCAAATTCGAATAATATTTTTTCTTTTTTTCTCTTTTATTCGTTTTTAATATATTAATTAATGATATACGGAATAGGAAGAGTCTAGAAATTGCTAGTTTTTGGTAGTTTCGGTTACGAATCAATGGAAAAAGGCCACATTAACATTATGCCTTTCTTGAAAGCAATGATAAAACCGTTTAATTTGAAATTAACATCTTTTAAATTAATTAAATCAAATTTAAATTTAAATTTAAACTAATTTTATTATTAAAGTATTATTTAATTTAATTTAATTTAGTCAATTTTTAATTATTTAAATTTAATTAATCTACTAAAAACAATTTTTTTTTAAATGGAGAAATCTGGAGCTGCTATTCTTTGGATGCACGCAATAACCTGCAAATCAGGCCAACTGGATATTTCTCATTAGACAAGTCCTGTATGACAAACTCGATTGAGAGAGCATGAGAGAGCGTAAGTAGGAAAATTTGAACACAGCATCTTTTGACCTTACATCCCCTATTTCACCAACTCAACCACCCCTAAGGAATACTAAAAAATAACCATTATTACTTATTTAATCACATAAAATATAAATATCACTACAAACAATTAAATTCATTATTAATTTTAATTATTATAATTTATTTGAAACATGCATTTTTTATTTATTATATATTTATTTGAGTTAAGAAAATAACTTAGGGGTAAGATTGCGTATTTCTAGTAAATAATTTCTAAGTTTAATGAAATGACTAAAGAAGTTAATGACTTCATTTTAAGATTAGCCTAACAAAATAGATGGAATTAAATACTATCTACATAAGGTAATATAAAAAATGTATCACATTCCTCGTTTGGGAAAACTAAAATACAAAAGTCATTTGACTTCATCAGTAACCTAATTTTGGAAAATAATTTGGTTGCATTGTTTTGGGATTTAAAAAAAGAGAGAGATAGAAGTACAAGCACGCCACATTTAATGATTCTTTTAATAAAGTCAGATTTAAAAATTAATTATAGTCAATGTGAATCGCGTATAATTGCAAATAATATAATATAATTTGGTATAAATTTTTATTTTAACTTCCTCTATTTGTCTATACATTAAATTTTTAATAAGAACTCAGAAGTATAAAGTTGACTAGCGAGGTAATATAAAAAACGAGAATTTCGTATAATGTATAACCAATTTCCTGATAAATTTAAGGGTTAATTACCAAAAGAATCTCAAACTTTGCTTAATTTTATAATTATAGCTCGAATTTTAAAAAGTAACAATAAATTATTTATTTTTTAAACTTTTTCAATTATAGTCCAAACTTTAAAAATTAACAATAAAATGCTTATTTTTTTCAATTATAACTCAACGTTAGTGCCTACGTTAATTTTACTGACTCGGCTTATCAAGTATTCCAAAAAATCTAAATATTAATACACGTAAGTTAAAATTATCACAACAAATAAAGATTAATGAAATAACGTCATTGTTAAAAATGGAATCCTTAAATCAGGTTACTAGCAAGGTAATATAAAAAATAAGAATTTCGTATAATATATAACCAGTTTCATGATAAATTTAAAGGTTAATTGTAAAAAGAATCTCAAACTTTGCTCATTTTTATAATTATAACTCAAACTTTAAAAAATAATAATAAAATTTTCAATTTTTTTAACTATAGTATGAACTTTAAAAGTTGCAAGAAAATACTTAAACATTTAATTTATTTCAATTATAGCCGGACGTTAGTGCACACATTAATTTTACTGACTCGGCTTATCAAGTATTCCAAAATTTTAGTCCCTTGTTGTAAAATAAAAAAACCTAAAGAATTGTTAAAATGTGATATATAAATTCAAATTTTATTTGTTACAAAAATTAAAGTTCTAATAATTAATAAATTGTGCACAAGTTACACATAAAATGAAATAAAATTAATCTTATTGGTTAAAAAATCAGATCAATTCAATCGGTTCAATGTAAATATTTTGAACGTACAAATTTTTAGTTCGGTATTTTTTATGATTTATTTTAATTATTAAATTTTAATTAATTAGATTAATTTTAAAATTAATAAATCATTTTTAAAACAAGGAGCTAATTCAACTACGCTATTTGCTACATAACAAAGGAAACAAAGAAGGTCGTCCCATTCCCAAATGATGAGAGCCGAGACAATGAGAAGTGGTAAATAGACAAATACTACAGCGCACTCACATTTTGTGCTAGTTTGCCTTCTTATTCCCTTTGAATTGCTCATAGTGCAACGAAAAGAAAACCTGTAATCCCACTAAGACAATCTAGTCACACTCAAACGAGTTTGTCAAAGTTTAGTACTAATATAAGTGCAAAGTGGAGAATGTCTTTTCTTCGCATCAATAGATTTAAAGAATATTATGACGGAAGTCTGGTCTTAATTGACGAGATAACTAAATTAATATTTTTAAAATAAGACTATAAATAAAAATTAAATAAATTTGAAGAATATAAAATATAATTGAAAATAATTATTTAGTTATCAATAAATTTAAATTTAAATTTAAATAAAAAATTAAATAAAAAATCTAATTTATTTTGATTTATAAAAATTATTAGACTGATTATTTAATAAACTATTCATTTTTTAACTATAAAAATTATTAAAGTAAATCGAAGAAAAAATTGAAAAATTGAACTAAAAAACTGGTAAGTTTAAAATTTTTATGGTTGAACTAATCAACAAATTCTATTTTAAAATTATGAAGTAAATTTTTTTAATTTTAATTATTATATTTTGAAAATTATCATTTACCTATTTATGATATTATTTAGTTATCAAATTATTAATCTTTATCCTATTTTATTAAAATTTATCTATCTATGAATATAAAAAATGTCATTTATTCAAATTTAATAGTTTTAAGAATATATATTTTAAAAATAAAAATTAAATTAAATTGAAAGATAACTTTGTGATAATTAAATAATGTCATTGATATTTTTATTTCTTTTTTTCAATGGGATAAATTTTGGAGATTGAATTTCAAATATGCATAAGACTGACTATTATCTAATAGTGTGTAATGATATGACAAGGGATGTGTCATAGATGTTATGACAGAAAATGACGTGTTAAGTGATTGTGAACAAATCTGTAATGAAGAGCGGGAAAAGTTTGAACTTTGAAGAAATACTAGTTCTGACTTCTGAATCCGAGTTGTTACAAAGCAAATAATAAATTTTAACTACAAAATTAAAAGGTAAATACAAGTACAAAATTAACATATTGCATGATATAAACTAAGATTATGATAAAATAGGAATCTGACAAACAAAATAATAAACAGAAGATTCGAGTGAGAGAAAAAGAGAGAGAACAGAGTAAATAAACTAGCTTCGTTTTTGTTATGTCAACTATACAGTACATACAAAGCTAGATTTCATAATATATACAACAGAGTTAAAACGACAACACTGACCACGTGACTACCACGTGACTAACTTAATACTTAACATCCCCCCCTCGTGAACATCCACCAAACCCAACTTGGACAAAAGGGCAGTAAAAAGAGGAGCAGCCAAAGCCTTGGTAAACAAGTCAACCAACTGATGCTTGGAAGAAACATGAGCAGGAGCAATGAATCCCAACTTGAATTGATCACGAACAACATGGCAATCAATATCAAGATGCTTGGTACGTTCATGAAACACGGGATTGGCAGTAATATGAAGAGCTGCCTAATTGTCACAACACAAAGGAATCGGACAAGCAAAAGGAATCTGTAAATCCTTCAAGACATAGGAAATCCACAACAACTCACAAACAGTGGACGCCATACTCCGATACTCAGCTTTAGTCGAAGATCGACAAACCGTAGCTTATTTCTTAGACTTCCAAGAAACCAAAGAATGGCCCAAAAATACACACAAACCCGAAATAGAACGACGAGTATCCACACACGAACCCCAATCAGCATCAGAATAAGCAACAAGTGAACAAGGAGAAGAATCAGCAGGCATAGAAGAAATAGCAGAAGCAGGAAAAGCAGGAGAAGTAGAATTAGTGTGGGAAGGAGGAAAGGTAGGAACAGAAGAATGGTCATTCAAAACATCAGAATATTGATCAGAAGAAACTAAAGGAAGTAAAATATTCACGGGTGCAAGAGATAAGGACTGAAAAGGAAAAGTAGTTTCATGAAAAACTACCTCTCTAGAAACTAGAAAAGAACCAGAAGTGATATCAAATAACTTTTATCCTTTTTGTCCAGCACTATATCCTAAGAAAACACATTTGGAAGCTCTCGGATCAAACTTATCCTTATGAGGCTTGACATTTGTAGCAAAGCATAAACAACCAAAAGATTTTATATGATCATAGTTAGGAGGATAACCATATAAAATCTCATAAGGGATTTTCCACTTGAGAAGTAGGGAAGGAAGCCTATTAATGAGATATGTAGCAGTAAGAATGGACTCACCCCAAAAACGTTTGGGTAAAGAAGCCTGAAACATGAGAGCTCTAGCTATCTGTAACAAATGTTTGTGTTTCCTCTCCACAATCCCATTCTGTTGAGGTGTATAGACACAAGACCTATGATGTAAAATTCCCAAATCTGTAAACAATTTCTGACAGTCTC
>JAOQMQ010000195.1:1566349-1593017 GCA_027563845.1 Erythroxylum subrotundum
TTATATATATTTGTAATTATTAAATCAAACTTTATTTGAAATATATATATTTAAAATTTTTAAATTAATTATATTTATTAATAATTATTAAATTAATTTTATAAATTAAATTAAATTAATATATTTATAATTTTAGTAATAATTAATTTTAATTAATTAAATATATAATATATTTAATTGATAGTAAATTAAATAACATATGTTTTTATTTCTTGTTTCAATTCTACTTGGTTGTTTCCTTATCACGAAGTCTTATTGTAAATTATAATAATTTGAGAGTTAAAGATATTTATTATTCTTTTTATTAGATTTTTGATGTAATTATTATTTTTTATATAATAAAATTGTAATTGTAATATTTTAATTACTTTATATTGTTCTTAATTTTATATTTGTATGATAATGATTGTCTTTTTTCATATAAATTGTGATTATTATTTATATGTGAAATATTATAAAATTATTATTATTTCATATTAATTGTGATTATTATTTATTATTTTGATTTTTGCAGACAGAGTTAAAAATATATAGTACAATTTTACAATATGACAATTGCCTGTTTTGTAATTTTAAAAAATTCAGGGACTATTTCATAAATTTTAAAGATCTGTTAATTTTTAAAAATTTATAAATTTTTATAGATCAAAATAAATATATTATTTTTCATTTAATAATCTTTTTAATTAAAATTTAAATTCTTTTATAGATGATGATAATCTCTTTTAATCATATTTTAAATTCTTTAATTTTGTTTAATCTTTAACCAATTTTCTGACAGTTTAATACCGGTTAAATTTTTTAAACCTTAAACTTCTTATCTTATTGTTTTAACTTTTAGTTCGGATTTTAAAACATTGATGTAGCATGACTCTTATGCTTTTTTTCCCCCTTAAAACACAATTTATAATATAATTATTAAAATAAGAGATATGAATTGTTGTGACATTTTATGAAATATTAGTCTAAATTTATTGTATTATGAATAATTTTGTATTAAACTTTCTCATGTATAATTTTATATCAATAAAAAACGCCTTTTGGCCTGATCACAGTGATGAATCTTACAGGGTAAAATCAAAGAAATTGTAGAATAATTGAAATAACTTGTTAAAATTATTTAATTTGCTCATGTAATTTAGAAAATTTCTTTAAAATGAGAAGATATTGATATAAGAATTTATTATATCACCAAAAATCTTGCCGGTTGATCCTTACAAACTTTTTTTTATTAATCACTTTTTATTCATACACTTGAATATCTAAGTAGACACATCTCATTGCACTAATCGAGGGCATTCGTAGTGATTGAGAGAGTCAAAGACCAAGAAGTAAGTTATTTATCAGTCAAGCATTTTTCTTACAGTTAGATCCAATATGTTGATCCCTGCAAAAAGGAAAAAGAATTTAATGTTCTTTTAGAAAAAGAAGGGTTAAGAAAATCTTATTGATTGCAACTTTCTCCAAACTTTCGGGAAAACATAAAAAAAAAGGCTCGAATGGTACGATCCCTTTGTCACCCTAAAATAAAAGGGGTGATCTTGTAGTTCTTAGTATCTTCGTAAACATGTCTATTTCATCTAATCTCTTTTCGAGAGAATGCTTAGAGCGTTAACCGTTTCAAGTAGGTTGAAACTTATCCAATAAAAATTATCACTACCTTATTAATTAGTTCATAATTATTTATTTTTAGCCTTTTAATTATCTTAAATCTTAATTAGGTTTCTGCAAGTAAAGTTTAAATTTGAGATTATACAATTATTTTAAAATAATAAATACTTTATCTTATTAAAAATTTAAAAAGAGAATTTTGTCTATTTAAAATATATTTTAAACATAAATTGTTACAAAATATATATTATTTTACAAAATATAATTTGGAAACCTTAAAAAAGGAGAAAGAATGAATAATGACCACAATCTTGCTAGAGGTGGTCAACTTCGGTGTGGAGATGTGATGGACCCCAAATCCCCATTGGTCACTTAGATTTCGTCTTTTGATTTCATTATCCAACATGGCTTCTTGTAACGATCGTTAAGACCATCCAATTGAATTGGAGCAAAGACCATCACTCCATCTTTGTGATCTTGTTAAGCATTAGCCATGGCTGTGACATCTGGTGCTTTGTTAAACGGATTGGGATCATCCTTCTTGTGTGGAGGACATAAAAGCAAATCCCTCCTGGGTATTGGAGCAAATAGAGATGAAAACAGTGTAACCGCCGGTACTAAGAAGGTGGTGGTTGCTGCCGCTGCTACGCCTAAAAAATCTTGGATTCCCGCCGTTAAGGGCGGTGGCAATTTCCTTGATCCTGAGTGGCTCGATGGCTCGTAAGTTAGTTATTTTTAAATTCCTCCTTCTCTAGTACTTTTTCACTATACTATTGATCTGACACAGACATTTCGTCGGACACATAGGCTTCCAGGTGACTATGGTTTTGACCCATTAGGCCTAGGGAAAGACCCGGCATTCCTGAAATGGTACAGGGAAGCGGAGCTCATACATGGTCGGTGGGCAATGGCTGCGGTGGTTGGTATCTTCGTGGGACAAGCATGGAGTGGCATACCATGGTTCGAGGCTGGTGCAGACCCAGGTGCCATTGCGCCATTCTCATTCGGCTCTCTCTTGGGCACACAACTCATTCTCATGGGATGGGTTGAGAGCAAGAGGTGGGTTGATTTCTTCGACCCAGATTCGCAATCGGTCGAGTGGGCAACGCCGTGGTCTCGAACTGCGGAGAACTTTGCAAACGCCACTGGCGAGCAGGGCTATCCAGGTGGCAAGTTCTTTGACCCCTTAGGATTTGCAGGGACTCTCAAGGATGGTGTATACATTCCTGATGTTGAGAAGCTTGAGAGACTTAAAGTTGCAGAGATTAAGCATGCTAGGCTTGCCATGCTCGCTATGTTGATCTTTTACTTTGAGGCTGGCCAAGGCAAAACTCCTCTTGCTGCTCTTGGATTGTAAATGTAGATGATGGATCTAATCACTTCCCTCCAACATAACTCGTTTTGTTTTTGTCTTGAAGGATTAAGAGTAATGCTAGATCAATCAGAAGTAATTATGTTATTATCTTGATACTGAAAAAAACAAGTTTGCCAACATCTTTAAATCAGAACAATGAGTTCAGTGACATGAAAAAGAGAGGCTTCAATGGAGATGGAAGAACAATGGAAAAACAGAGTTACTAACTTATTAACTGCCAGTAGCCATCATAAACTCTCCTTCACAAACTACTTCCCCTCCAACATAAGCTTTCCCTTCCATCTTAGCAATTCCGAATCGCTTCTGCAACTTGATGAGTGTCATTCTCATAACTAAGGTGTCTCCAGCAATCACTGGTTTCCTGAATCTGACTTTGTCAATCCCAGCAAAGAAGAAATTATCCCGCGAGCCTCCGACTTCCGGTTGCAAGATGACTAAGCCACCAACTTGTGCCATTGCCTTGTTTTGAATCATAACCAGTGCAAGTAAGTGCTTAAACAACGGAAATGGAAAGCATTTAACTTATGCAAGAAGATGTTAACGTATGAATCGAGGTTGACTTATTTTATGAGAACAATGAAGAATATGAGAGATTTCAGAGCAAATTGTCAACAAACTGCAACCAAAATCTCCAAACAGAGAGTCATCTATCAGTCCCTAAATAAACCTATGGAAAATCATAACATTCACATCGAATATGTTAATGGAATTCATAAGGACTAGTCGTTAGCAGTTAGATTACCAAAACTTCTAAAAATCTGTTTCACATCTAATTTACTGACATTAACTATGGGAAAAACAACTAAAACGATTCTATACAAACAACAAAACCATAAAAAAGGTAGCACTCAGTTTGCATCTGCACAACATCGAAGGGTTTTAAGAGAGCCCGGGAAAAAATTGGACCGGATTCAAATCGGCCCATATACAATCAGAATACGAATCTCTATTCATTGTACTTCGCCAACCTAAGTCTGATACCAACGAAGAGTTTTGAGGGAACCTGTAGAGAAATTAAAATGGATCCAAGTGAGCCCATATCCAATCAAGACATCATATCTTAACCCAAAACCTTAAGACTATATAAGTTATGAGTCCTATCTTTTTTTTTTTTTTTTGAATAGATGAGTCCTATCTTTATATATAGCTCTATTCATCTTTATGTTTCTTTTCGACGTGGGATTCCTGCACTTGTGAATTTCCAACAAACATTATATCCATCCTTGGAGCTATCAAGTCTCGAAAACCATATTGATCCAACATCAGATTGGAAACTCAAATGCATTTATGTTTCTTCCAATGGGTGGTAAGGTTAGTTAGTTAAGACTTAACCTATGTATCATTTACTTTGATACACCTATTGATGCACAAGAATCAAGTTGAAATGGGGTTTTCAATGGTACTTGTACTAACTAAATTTTTGAGATCCCATCGAAGAGTACAACTAAAAACATTAAAAAAATGGAGAAAATAAAAAGGTACGCTTCGAAGGAATCATGCTAATTTGAGGAGATATTAAGAAAACAAAATGCATGTGGTGCATTCTTAAATCTATTTGTAAATACAGTAAGGCTCCAAGAACAAAGATTACGAAATGTTTATTCATCATAGCGGAAAATGACATTTTTGGTAAACCAATAAACTTTCGAACAAACTCCATTTAAGCTATTGGTTAAACAAAGGATAGGTCACAACAAACCTAATAGTAGCAATAGAACTAAGACACCCAACAACCTAATAGTAGCAATAGAACTAAGACACCCAAGAAAACTACTCCATTTCTAACATCTTTAAGAAATAACTTTATACATGTAAACTACAGGATATGGACAAATTGTGGATAACATAATGTTATATGCTTCGCTTTAATGTTTTCCATTTTTTCATCTTAGTGGAAGGGTTATATGCGTGTTTCAAA
Source organism: Erythroxylum subrotundum (assembly GCA_027563845.1). Classification (NCBI taxonomy): domain Eukaryota; kingdom Viridiplantae; phylum Streptophyta; class Magnoliopsida; order Malpighiales; family Erythroxylaceae; genus Erythroxylum; species Erythroxylum subrotundum. The sequence continues at coordinate 1,571,254 of JAOQMQ010000195.1, forward strand.
CTAAAATACAGTATTGCCTACCAAGTGCGAAGTTCAAAGAGTTTAGGTTACATGGATATGTCCGTTAACTCGGCTGAAATTGCTTCTCTACAAAACAGAACTAGACTCACTCTGAAGTTCAATACCATTAGAAGTTTCTTACATAACTAGTCAATGATCATTGCTTTACTATTTGAGAACCCCGAAAAAAAAGTGCATATTTGAATATTTTTACAGGTATGCATGTTCTCACAGAAATGTGTTAGACAAATATTTCTAGCATATTCAGATAAACTACAAAATTAATTAATAACTTTGATAAATTTTTAAAAAGGAGAGAACGAGATAGAGAGAAAGAGATCTAGTTATACACACTGCCCCATCTCATCCAGCACTGCGGTAACAGGAAAAGCTTTGCCTGTCCTAGATATAAACACTACCCCTAGTCTCCATTTCAGAGGGAATCTAGTTTTGTTAATTAACAGGAAAAATGATTAAGTGCCCTACAAATAGCTACAGCTTCCACCAGTCTTCTAACAGTGGAAAAGGTAAAAAGAGTTCTACAAAATTTCTCTACAGCTTCATGTAAGTACAATCAACATCAATATGAAATGTAAACTTTCTTATGATCCTAGAAGGCGAGGAAAAGAGTAAATAACCCAATTTCGACCTTTATCAGACATTAGCTGGCAGAGGAAAACGTAAAAGTATTGTTATGGAATTATATCCTAGTTTTGCTATATTCCTGAAATGCACCATGGTTGATCCCAAGCTTTTTGTAGTCTTGACTGTAAAGAGCAGGGGTTTACATGAAAGAATGTCTTGACAGTTTCTGCTCACAATAAGCTATGAAAAGGAGATTTACAGCACTTGAAAGAGCAGAATTCTCAGTTTGGCGCTTACTGGGATAAGCACATATTTCGACAAGTTTTGCTACGAAGATTTTGCGATAAACATCGTGTATCTCTTTCACAATAAGTGCTACTAAGAGAAGAATAGAAACATCACTACCTCTAATTGGTTGAGGAAAACAAGAATCCCCAGACAGAAACACTCATCAGCATGAATCCATAATCAGCTCATGTCAAAGAATTAATGACAAGCCTAGAATGTCTCATTTCAACAAAATAATACAAGTCAAGAGAGCAATACTCTTTTAATAGCAAATCAACTATAGATGCAATGGAAAAGGCCAACTAGAACTGCACTTGAAATTACCTCAACCATGAGAACACCAGGCATGATTGGCCTCTCAGGAAAATGACCGGGAAAGAAATTGTCATTTATAGTCACATTCTTAATGGCAACAGCTGAAACTCCGGGAGTGTACTCAATCACTCGGTCTACTAAGAGAAATGGAAACCTAAACAACAAAGTATCAAGAAAAGGAATCCCAACAGGAACGTTATCACCAGTTTTTGGATTCAAACACTTTGACTCGGAGTAAGAAGCAAATATCTGAGATTTAAGTACTAACTCACGCTATAAGACACTCACCTATGAGGCAAAATTTCACGAATCTGGTTGATATCCATCACAGTAGGATAAGCCGCATATCCTAAAAACCGCAAAACCCACAAATAAAATAAGATATAGTAGAATGTAAAATGGTAGAAATAGGCATTCAAATCACTTACTCAGCTCAATGGGTACCTTCGCTTCATGTGGGTATCTAGCAGAAGCAGCATCAAGAGAACAATGGGTAGTGAAAAAGTTGAAAATTTTCTTGTTCTTCAAAAGGGTAGAAGCGAAATGAGATCTCTGATTAGGAAGTGAAATGCGAGATGGAAGGAAAGCATCGTTGCAGAAACCATGAGAGGGCGAAGTTGAACGGGAGCTAAGAGAAGAATAAGAAGAAGAAAGTAGGGTATTAGTAAAAGCTGTGCTTGCCATTAAAGGTGAGATCTTTACACGCCCAGGTTTATGCTACAACTCAGAGCTAAGGTGGCCGTAGTGGCGGTGGTGGGTATTGTATTAATATTGACGATGCTGCGATGAGGTGTTGTTGGGGGCGACAATAACGAGATAAACGCAACTCCATGTGTTAGGTTGGTTGGTCAGAAAATGGGACGGAGCCTCCAATCCAAATTCACCAATAGTCACTCAACTCGGTGGGAAGAAAAGGACTGTTGTTTGAATGGCGACTACCACAATTCGCGGAATTACTACTGTTAGTTAGACGCTCATGAGCTCAATTACAATGGACAAGCTTTCTTGTCATTCATAGGGTTTGTCTGATTAGGGATGAAAATGGACCTAATTGGAATGGGCTAGCCCGAAAGCTTTGTCCGGACTCGAGCCTAAGCCCCATAGGGCTCAAAGTAGCCTGAAATCTGACTCGGCTCAGTCCGGCTAAGGCAACCCAAAGCTCAGCTCGGCATGGTCTGATTTTTTTTTTTAAATTAAAAATAAAAAGTAATTTCATTTTTTATATAAATTAATTTTTGAAAATTTTCTTTGAATATAAAATTAATTATATTCAATTAAAATAATTTATAAAAGTTAAACAAAAAAAAAGAAATTTCAGTATTAAAAAAATAATTGATTGAATGGTGTAATTAATGCTATAGTTCAAAAATTAATTAATCTAATTTTAATTATTATTTATTAATACAATTTAATATTTAAGTTTAACTTTATGTTTGAATGAGCTTTAATTTTATTTCTAAATTTCACTTTGTATTATTTTACATCTTGTATTTAATTTAGACAAACATTTTAAAGATATTTAATAATAAAAATAATTTATGAAAAGGTATAATCAATATCTTGGTTTTCCAAATTATATTATTTTGGTATTTTGTACATACTTTTTTTTTTGAACGAAGGAACCCACAGTTGTTATCTTTTGGATGGACGCTGCGTATACTTCCGGATTGACACAATAGCCTACAAACCACGTCAACACGGTACTCTGCACTAGGTAAATTTTGTACGATAAACTCAATCGAGAAAACATAGGTAGGAGGAATTGAACACATAACCTTTTGGTCCCATGTCTCATGCCCCTTTACTCCATCAACTCGAGCACCTCCGTCAAGACATACATATCATTTATGCTTATTTATAAATTCAATATTTGTGAATGCTGAAAGAAAAACAGAATATATTAAAGGCCATAGGTTTAAGAATTTCTTGATATTTGATATTAAAACATAAAAATATAAACCTTCACTCGTATTTTATTTAAATATTAATTAAAAAACTTTAAAAATTAATTGTAATATACGAATTTAAAGATCCATTTATTTTAATTCATGTTTATAAAATTTTTACATTATTTAATAACTATTGTCTTTTTTAGTTTAATTTAAACATCTCTTAATAATTTTTAACTTTGAATCGTAATCAAAATTTTAAGGAATATATTATTTTTCAATGTATATCACAAATCTTTAAATATGCTTAAAATATGTATTTTGAATATATTACTCTACAATTTAACAACTCTTGAATTTTATTATCTAAGTTGATAAAATATTTATAAAAATGAAAGAATAAAAATAGAGATTGAATAACTCGAATTCGATCTAAAATTCAATTGAAATTGAATTGCACGGTTGGAATTTAATCTGAACTCGTTATTTAATCTAAGCTCGTTATAGTCACATTAAAACAATTTAAACTTTTTATAATGCTTTGAAAGGTGGTTCAAATAGGGATGATGCTTGGTCTAGACTTTGCTTGACCTACCATGTCCCCATCCGATGTCAATGAGTAAGGCTCAGATTGATCGAGCCTTCGGCTGTCAAGGCCAAGCCTAGTTTAAGACCTCATCCCTCACAAGCTTTTTGGGAGAGTGGTCGAGTTGGTAGAGTGGGAGGATGAGGTCAAAAGGTCTTGTATTCGAATTCTCCTATATATTCTTTCGATCGAGCCTGTCATACAGGGCTTACCTAATGCGAAATACTTGATTGGCGTGATTTACAGGCTACTGCGTCAATCTGGAGATTTACCCAGTGCGTATTTAAAGGATAACGACTGCAGATTCCTTCGTTTTAAAAAAAATAAGAAAAATGATGTCATTTTGTAAAAATAATTTTATTTTTCTATTTGTAATTTTAAAAAAGAAAATATCAAATTGGGTAAGGTTAAGTTGAACTCAAGCGGCTTCTTCATTCTTGGGTGCCAACAAAGGCTTCGAACTAAACTCAAGCTTAGTTCAAGCTCAAGCTCAACTACTTAAGGCTTGAGCCTCAATGGAAGCTGTTGAGTCAGACTCGGGTCTATATTGGCTCGACCTCAACCTGATTCATTTTTATCCTTAGGATCTAAGTTGTTTGAGTTCTTCAGGTTGACGTTCAAGTCGAACTTTTAAATCTTTATATATGACCCGTTAATATAATTGAACCGATGGAACCAAATCGGACCAAGCCTAAAGATCAGACCAAAACTAGTGGTTAGGACAGCATCATCAAGTGGCAACCATAAGTGACAAGTTGCAGACAAGCAACGACACCATTGGCTACGATCATTAGAAAAAAGCAAAAAAACAGCCTTATGCTTTCACGTATAAATTATTATTATTCGAGTTGCAAGTAACGACGCCTAAGCACACACACTTGTTGCTTTTTCCTTCATTGTTATTACCTCACCATTTCGTCTCTTCTTCCTTTCAAAGATGTACACAGTCACTTTCCAGATCCGCTTGCTCTTTCAGGATCTTCTGTGACTAAATTACTTGTTTACGGTATATCTGCTCGGCTCTTGCCCTCTGATTAAAGCATGTAACTCTTTGTTTCATAACCCTTTTTTCCCTCTTATGTAGCTTGTAGATTTTCATTGGCGTAATTTTGATGAACCCATGTGTTTTTCAATCTTCTTCTCCCCTAGCTCCACGTGGGTTTTGGATTCTAAATCGTGAAAGCTCCGTTTGGGGTTGGGTTTCTGTGATTTGTTCGTTGACTGTTGTATTAGTATGGTTTCTTTCGTCTTGAGTAAGAAGTTTCTGAAAAGTGAAAACCCATGTTTGTATTACTTCCATTGATTTTACCTGTCGATTCCTTATTCCTAAAGCTCGGTGCTTTCTGTAGCTTTCTTTTGGGTCGTAGTTGGTTCTTGGATATATTACCAACTTTTCTCTTCTAGGTGTGTGGTTCTTTTGTGTGTTGACTTGTATTTGGTGATTTATTTGATAAGAAAAAAGAAATATATCTGAAGACCAACCGAAATTCTTAGTTTTTCTTACCATGAAGTCCTTTTGGTAGCTGTAATTACCTCGTGATTGTCAAATCTCATTGCTTTCACTAATATACAATTTTCAACCTTAGTTTGGATGGTGTAGTTCATAGAGATGTATGAAAATTTGATCTCAGATCTACTTCTCATATGAATTTGTTATTGCTCTGTTGTTTCTTTACTCTAAATATAGCCCCTTATTGCCTTATTCAGATCAGTTTGTTCTGTACAAGCTTAAAGTAATTATGCTGCAGGGACACTTACTTAGACCAGGACTTAAATTTCTTCATGTTTTTATGAATATGCTTGTCCGCTAGTTAATTAGAATTCCTTCTAATTGAAAGTTGAATATTGAAGCTGTGAAAGTGTTCCGAAATCGGAACAGGCTTTACTCTTAGTTTGTCGAATCACATTTGCTCTAAACACATTTGTGTTTTAACTTTCTTTAGTTGCAAGCTCTTACCTTTATTGTTGTTGTTACTGCTTTCTCTCTTTCAAATTTGTTGCTTACCTTGTGCTTACTTGTCTTCATCGTTTTTCCTTTTTGATAGGCTAGATTTGATCTGAAGAGATTCATTGGTTATTTCCCTTTGCTTGTGATAATGGTATCTGAGGTTAGTGTACATTTTTAAACTAGTGAGATACGTCTGTATTCTACAAAATGAAGTTTTTCTGAACTATCAATGTCAAACCAAAGTACTTTAGCTCAGTTTCACCTGATCTGCTCTAAAGTTGATCCCACATAACTCCCTTTCTGACTTGGGTCTTAGTTGAACTTTGTGCTGTTATATTGTGAGTTATTCACACTCCCAGAATTTAAACTAATCGTTTTCCTGATTTTGTGCTCTGGTTTACTTTCTGCTCCAGAATTCTGAAACCATATACGAATTTAAGAAGTATTTTGGTAGTTCAACATTCTGGTTGATCAGTTGTGAATTCCCAAGTAGATTTAAATTATGCTTGATTCTAATCTTCATGCCTAAATGTTGGAAATTTATTTTGATTTTGTGTGGCAGTAATTGAAAATTTTAGTATCATTCTCAGGTGTATGAAGCTGAAGTTTTTTGGCAGAGGGAGCATAAGGCGCTCCAGTGATCAATTTGGATCAATATTGACTATTCTCATCGAGGGCCTTTATCCTAGAAACGTTGTGAAGTATTTTTAGGGCTCTGGCTCCTGATCATTTGGTTCTCTGCTGGCATTTTTGTGAGGATGGACAGATCGGACACATCAGGATTTGTAAGCGGCGGAGATAGACGATCCACTCTTTGCTTTGATTTGTAGACTAGCTATTGGCATGTGCTGAAATCTGCGGATTAGTTGTCTCCTCTTCTTTAGCTCTACACTGAAAATTTAGAGATGAAAATGAACAAGAACGGTGTGCAGCTCTGTGGGATGGTTGAGCTTGCAAAAAATGATCTTGGTGATACTGCTTTGCGCTTGGATTGCCTTGGTTATGGAGGGAGCAGCTTGAACAGATTTGTGAGCACTGAAAACAACGCTAAGTTTGATTTTTCCAATTGCCCAGATGATGGCTGCAGATTAGTACTTGGACTGGGTCCAGCTCCTACTGCACAGATTGGGGATTGTGATAATGTTGGGATGGACAAGACCAAAGTAACTGTTACTACTGCGCTATCTCCTATAGGTGTGCCATCTGAGGATGATTCTATCCTAAAACTTGGTCTTCCTGGAAGGGTGGAGGAAATTTTTCACGGGTTTGATTTTTCAGTTTCAGAGAGTGCTATCAGTGTGCTTCCTCAGAACCGTGTATATGGCAACAATAACAGACTCGTCATTCCTGTTGTTGATGAGGGTTCCACCTCTGCCAAGCAATCAGGTGGCTACATGCCATCACTTCTTTTGGCTCCAAAAGAGAGCAGTGGAAATGTGCCTATGCTCACCAAAGAAGTGCTTAACTTTGGGAGTAAATCTTGCCATCAACTGAAGCTATGCAATGAACCATCTGCAACCTCAGATTTCTCTATCGCAGCCAATTCTGAACAAACGACAACCACTGCATCTTCAGATTATAGATCCGGCAATACAAAGAAATGCAAGTATTTTGGTTGTACAAAGGGAGCTCGAGGGGCATCAGGTCTTTGTATTGGGCATGGTGGTGGGCAGAGATGTCAAAAACCAGGCTGTAATAAAGGTTCAGAGAGTCGAACTGCATATTGTAAATCCCATGGTGGGGGAAGGAGGTGTCAACAGTTGGGTTGCACTAAGAGTGCCGAAGGGAAGACTGACTTTTGCATATCTCATGGTGGTGGCAGGAGATGTGGATTTCCAGGAGGATGTACCAAGGCTGCAAGAGGGAAGTCAGGACTATGCATCAGGCATGGTGGAGGGAAAAGGTGCAACATTGAAGGCTGCACTCGTAGTGCTGAAGGACAGGCCGGCTTATGCATTTCTCACGGCGGTGGGCGTCGTTGTCAATACCCAAGTTGTACAAAAGGTGCTCAGGGAAGTACGATGTTCTGCAAGGCTCATGGCGGGGGAAAACGATGCATATTCGGTGGATGCACCAAGGGAGCCGAAGGCAGTACACCATTATGCAAAGCACATGGTGGGGGAAAACGCTGCCTTTATGATGGCGGCGGGATTTGTCCCAAAAGTGTTCATGGAGGAACAAACTTTTGTGTCGCCCATGGTGGTGGAAAGAGGTGTATTGTGCCAGGCTGCACAAAGAGTGCTCGTGGCCGTACTGATTGTTGTGTTAAACATGGTGGAGGGAAGCGATGCAAGTATGAAAACTGTGAGAAGAGTGCCCAGGGTAGTACAGATTTCTGCAAAGCTCATGGTGGTGGTAAGCGATGCTGTTGGGGAGAAGGTAAATGTGAGAAATTTGCAAGGGGCAAGAGTGGTCTATGTGCCGCTCATACCAACATCATCCGCGAACAGGACTTCAACAAGGGTAGCTTAATCGGTCCTGGTCTCTTCCACGGCCTTGTGTCTACTTCTTCAGCAGCAGTCAGCAGCACTGACAATAATTGTTCATCAGGAGTGAGTACAATCTCCGACTGCATTGACTCCCGCGAGAAGCCAGCAAAAAGACAGCATCTCATACCGCCACAGGTTCTTGTTCCTCTATCTATGAAATCTTCATCCCGTACAAGTTCACATGGTGCTGATAAGAAAGAGGAAACCAGAAATGGATATTTCCCTAGCATAGGTGGTGTTAATATGGTTAACATTGGCGGACTCAAGACTTCTGATTACATGGTTCCTGAAGGAAGGGTCCATGGTGGTGGTCTCATGTCATTGTTTGGTGGGGACCTGAAGAAGGCGATAAATGGAACATGAAGCTAGAAACTGCTTCAGGAATTGAGAATTCATTTCTCAGTATGTGAAAAAATTGTGCATAAAAGTTCTGAATTTGATTGGTAGGGCTCAAATGTGTATTATGTTATTGGTACTTGAAGTTCTTAGTTTTTAGGTTTGGTTGTTGAAATAAGCCCTAGAAATTTGTAAGAAAACACTATTCATGCCTGCACATATGGGCATAAAAATGTTGATGTGTGAAAATCAGGTACTGAAGGCCAGCATTGTTGGTATTATATGGCATTGTTCCAATTAGTACAACTAATAAGTAGTAATGCACAATATGGTGTACGGCCAGTAAGCATCGTATGTGAGTGAGCATGGCAGATTTCCTTGTTCTTTATTTCCTTCTGATCTCATTTTACAATATCAACCCGAGTTTTGAGGAATGTATAAAAATACGTAGCCTTATTTCTAATTAATTATTAATAGACTATTTTAGAAAAATTAGTAATAATTCTCTTAACCTCAATTTTATAAATTAGATATGATTATTATCACTAAATTATACAACCAAAATTGTTTTGATTGAACAGTCAGAAATATGAGTCATATAATAAGTCATACCATATTGGGTAAATCATTTAGATAATGAACAAAGTATTAAATATATCTTTCATTTTAAAATACAAAATATAAAATATAAACTTATATAGCCTAATTTGTGATATAATTTAATGATCACCTTCAAAAAAATTTAAATATTTTATAAGGATATTAGAAATAATCCAATATAGGTTTATAAAATTTAGAAAAATATCAAACAAGAAAGTTAATTTTCACAAAATTTCTGATCTTGAAAGTATAAAAAGTTATAAGAATTAAAAAAACAAGTCTAAATGCCGTCAAATTACAATGTTATATTTTATCACTAAAAATTTTACAGTAGGATACTTTAATATACATTTTTATGAGTCTAAAAATGTAATATTAGGAAATAAAGATTATGATATATTTAATAGATTACTAAAAGGTTAGGATATTCACAATTATCCCTGATGATATCAATTTCAGTAACTTGTAAACGAAAGGAAAATGAACCATAAAAGTACACAATTATGCATTTGCATGTCTATCTGCATCCACAATTGTATTGGACTTTTGGAGACCATTTATCCACATTCACATTCAATTTCACAACATGATTTTTGAAATGTTAAAAGTCTCCAAAAATATAGAAAACCAAACAAGAAGGCCAACAATAGCATTGCTAAGCTCTCATCAACACTTACTGATCTTCAAATCCTTCCAGTTAGCGGTTCAAATAATTCTGATTTATTCCACATACCTTGACATAGTAAAAAAAATTGTAATGTTTTTTGGAACAGAACCGCATAGGCTGACTCATTTGGTAACAAAATCAGGAAGATTAGAGGCAACTATTGAATCTGGAAATAGCAAAACAGATCATTGTATCTTCCTGTCACTTCAGCTGCTGAAATAGTTTTGGTGCAACCTATATTACAATCACGTATGGAAATGTAAGTATGATAAGGCAAAAGCGAGCGTGTCAACTGAAAATTTAAAAAATAATACTCACACATTTGTCAATACAAAACCAGTAATCAAAATATTGACCGGTGCAGTGCTTATGACCAGTGTCATCATCTTGGATCCTCTTCACACATGCCTGGGGACCAAGTTTATTTTAATGGAAAAACATAAATAGAATGTCATTACTGTATGCCCCCAAAAGAAAAAAAATATTAGTAAACAACCTAAAAGCAAGTGCAGGTATCAAAGATCTCTAGAGGCAATGTACAAGCATAAAGAGTGCTGAGGGTGTCCATGATTATCATGATGGTTGTCACTTAACAGAACCTTAGAAATTGTATGGGTCAAGTTGAGGTTGAGAGAGCTGAATAACAAACATCACATGGTTCATAGAAAATATAGAAAAGTGCACACATGCATATGAAATATATTAGTAGTTCTTATTAGTCGACTAGAGACACTTTTGCTTCTGCAATATTTTGCTTCATTAATTACTCTAAATTCTTTCATTTCCATGTAAAGATCATTTCCTTCACCAGTCAGTTCACCTACTCCGCCAGTATTTATGTGTTGCAACATATGTGCAAAATACCAAGAAGTAACAAAGTTCACAAACATTAAAACACTGTTGTACCTAAATTATGGATAAAGGAGTTCAGTTTCTTAATCTCTACCTGATATTCAAGCAATGGTTTCACACACTTAGGCTTGCAAACCTCTTCCAAGTATTTCTTCTGATCAACAGGCTCCTCATCCGCCCTAAATTCAGAATCAAGAATGTCTACATTAACAGACATGCCAAAGAATAGAAAAGTAGAAAAAAAGGAAGGAAATGGAACAAGTACATAAAAGAATGAATTTAATAGGCATATGATGTGGCAACAAAATTTTAATTAATCTATAACTTCTTAATCAAATTGATGCTACAATGGTATGCCTACATTAACACAGAACACGACAAAGAATTGAAAAATAGATGAAAAGGAAAGAAATGGAACAAGTACAATCACACAATAAAAGTATGAATTTAATAGGCATACAATGTTGCAACAAAATTTTAGTTACTTTGTAACTTCTTAATCACTTCTTGTAGGTCATTTGAAAACAGCCTTTCTATTAGTTAGGGATAAGGCTGTATACACTGGACCTCCCCAGATCTTGCATTTAACGGGATTTTTTTCTAGGCCGTTGTTGTTGTCGTCGTCTGTAACTTCTCAATCACATTAATGCTACAACATTCAGCAGCATTAGCAGGGCAGGAAGCTGGCTTCATTAACACCTAGTAGCTATTCTATTACCAAAGCATTACATTTAAAAGCTCCACCATCAAAATTGGGTAGCTGTAAATTCACGGGAAAGCTTTTAGGAGCATGTAAGATCAGTCTATTACATGTGAAAATTTTCCACACTAAAATCTTCTTAAATACTCAATATAGTTGAGAATAATCTGACAACAAGAAAGCATACAACAATGCTGCGTCACTGTATACCTATATCAACAATGTTTTGCAATAATTGTTCAATTGTTAGCATTAATTTTACAGGGATTGGATTTCTATAGAACAACTAGTCAAAGATGTATGAATAAATTGGATTAGAAGAAAAAAACTCCTCAAAATAGTTATTCTTTCCTACAACAGGCTACTACTTTCCCTATCACAAACTAAGAACAAAATGCATAGTTATTACACTAATAACAAGAAGAAATCCTCTTACATGGAAATGTAAGACGAGAGATCGCCGTTTCACCTGAAAAATTTAACAAAAACAACGGTTAAATAAGAATAGATTTCCAAGAGTAGGCTGCCATAAAGAAAAAAAAGTGCAATTAAACAACACACAATAGCAATAACCACAAAACTTCTGAGATCATAAGTAATGAAGAAATCAATCGATCTACTCTAACCTGGAGATTCAGTGACGGGATTCTGATCGGAGGTCGAGTCGTCGTTAACGGAGATAGCGAGAAAGGGAGACGCGGATCGGAACAGTCTGGAACCTTTTTAAACCATATGTTAGATGAAGGAATATCCAACGCAGCGTTTTGTTGACTGGTAAAGAACGCTGCGTTTTGTTGACTAATAAAGAATCTAAAACGCAGCGTTTTGTTGTCTGATTAAAGGATTCAAAACTCAGCGTTTTGAGTTTGAATGAATATCCAGAACTTGTCCGTGTATGTTGCCATTTTGAACGAAACGAGTAGTCTCACCAGTGCACCCTCCCGACCTTCGACGGCGCGTGATTAGTTGCTTCTTTGTTTTTCAAGAGAAGGTGCTGGAGAACGCCGGAGCGGTGGGTGCTTCAAAGGAGTAGTTGTCGTCTCTCAAAAAACCCTAAAAAAATGGAAGGCGGTAGTAATAATAGTGGTAGTGGGATGTTACCACGCTCTAATCGAAAGCGCTCTCGCATTCAAGAATTTGAAGGGGAAGATGATTACGACTCTGAAAAAAGCAAACCTACCATGTATCGATTCCAATTTCAATAATCCTTTTCGGATTTTCTTTGTGTGTTTTGTTTTGGGTTATTGGAAATTCCAATTATTTTCAATTGGATTTGCAGGCAGAGGAAAGTTAGGTTTCCGAAGGGGAAGAAGGTGAAGACATTGGCCGGAACTAATAGTGATGTACCTGTACCGAGCTCAACTCTTCTTCCAGAGACCAATGATGATGCAAAATCCGATCCTCGGCTTGCTGCTACTGAGCGTGCCAAGCATCGTACCCAATTTACTACTCAACTCTTTAGTGATGACCTCAATGATATGTCTGCTGAAGTTACTAATTATGAGGTTCTTTTTTCTTTCAAGATTTCTTTAGTTTCTTTTCTCAAACTAATTTCAAGCTCAAGTTACTAAATGGGAATCGTTTTTGGCAGGATAATGAGAATTTTGTTGAAGATGGGATTCAGATAGATCCTTTCAATCTTGACAAAGAGAGGGAAGAAGGCTATTTTGATGCAGAGGGTAATTTTGTTGAGTATGTCTGGGAAAATGAAACTAAGGTAACTCTTTCTGCGTTTAAATACACGGTTTTGTCAAAATATAGACGAAGAAAATTTATCCAGTAATTTATTCTTCTAGGATCCATGGTTAGATAGTGTCGAGGTTGATCCAAGATTTGCTGATAAAAGCTTTGAAGCAGCAGCCAATGAAGATGATGATGGCCTTGAACTTTCTTCTGACGATATTGGAACAATGAAGAGGCGAATTGCGGATGTGCTTGTGCAGGGAGAAACGGTATTGATCTGATTATCTTTCCATTTTGGTTTGATTTCAGAGTGGTTGCATGCTTTATAATCGAAAAATTTTATTGGTATTGTTCCAACCTTCAATAGTAGACCAACGTACAGGGCTTCCATCTGTAACGTTTTAACTTTCATAAGTTTGAGTTTCTTAGTAGTGTTCTTATGACCTTTATTTTAGTTCAATGATTATAAGATGTAGTGAAAAAGTGCATAGAAAAGTGAAGGAAAAGAAAAGTTGCTAGCAGAGGATGAACTTCAGCTTAGGGTTTAGGTTACTCGTCTGATTTGATACTCGTGGGAAAGAAGGTTATGATGATCTGACTCTCATGTAACATCTTGACAGAATGATCTAACAACAATGCCATAGGTTTATAAGGACTTCTATTTTCGATATGAAATTTGACTCTCATCCTCTCATGTGAGATTTCAAAATCTCCTCTTCTTGAATCCTTGATATCCTCTTCAAGGCCTAATTTACAATCTAGAATCTTTCATTTTTTATGTGGAACCTAAGTAGAAACTTCTTTGGAGTTGTTCACTGTTTACAGTGTTGTCATTGGTACCACTCTTCGCCCTCATCATTTTGACCCAACATCATAATAACAAAAGGTTGCTCTAATACTATTTGTAACAACTAGTGTAATAAATCTCGTACCATATCGGCTGAAAAACGGTACAAAATGGGATGTTTTAGTATCGGGTCCAAATACCGACTTGTACCGGCCTATTTTGCCTGGTACCAACTGGTATCGTTGGTATTTGAAATACCAGCCATATACTAGCCGGTACAGGAAATTTTAGAAAAAACCAGGGGCATTTCTGCAAACAATGGAAATTTTTTATAAACCACCCCGCCAACCTTACTCTGCTACCTTCTTCTTCCTCTTTTTTTGTTTTCTCTCACTCACACTCTCTCTCTCTTCTTCACCATTATCATCTCTGTGTATTATTATTAATATAATATTTAAATTCATATAGTAAATAATTGTTATTATTTGTAACAAGGATTATTTTGCAATTTTTTTAAAAAATTAGAAACTATTTTATAAATTTAAAAAATTGCCCGGAACGATACCGGGTATTGTCGTACCAGAATCCAATCCGAGACCAGGTCTGGTATGGTATTCGTAACATTGGTAACAACCCAAGTAAAAAATGAGCTAATGAAAACTTTAATTTGGGTTTAAGAGTCGATTAATAATTTTTTTTCATAGGCTTATAAAAGTTTTCACTCGCCCTATCTTTTCGGATGTAAGATTTGATACCCATCTCTTATGTGAAATGTCACTTATCTCCTCCTTAGACCCTAGAGTGTTAAAGCCATGGCAAGGATAATGGAAGGATTTAGAAGAATGCTCAATTAAATTTTTGGCTTCACTGTAGCTGTATCATATCATGACAACGATGCAAATGATATGACCTGTGGCGTGCGCATGACTGCTCCATGTTTTTGGTTTGTGTGCATGCAGAAGTTTATTTTGCTAATGGTGGATTTTCTTCTTTTTTTCCTTAAAGGTTTTACAAGCATTAAGAAGGTTAAAGGGCAGCACAAACAATAAAAAGGAGAAAATGTCAGCTGAGACACAGCTTTTATTTGATCAACTAACTGAAGATGCCAACAAGTTGTTGGATCATGGTGAATACAGTTAAGTTTGTTCTTTGGTTTACTCTTCCACTGAATGACAAGCTTTAGCAATTTGTCCTTTTATACTTATTCAAGCTCGAATTTTCCATTATTTATCTTCATATTCTTTAGCACAGGTGTTTCTTTTCTCCAACTACACCACATTTTCTTTGTTTTGTCATGAATTAGAACTCATCAGTTTCATATTTACCTTGTAGATGTTTATCATGAAAAGAAAGAGGTCTTTCAGCGTGAGGCAGGTTCGTATGATGTGTCATAACTTTTCTACTTCATCTAGTTTTCTGCTAGAGGGGACATTAGTATGATTCCAAGGTACTCCCCCCATTTTTGACTAGAGGTTATGGGTTCAAGTGTATGAAACTTTTGTACATTTATACATCTGCAGATACTGCAGTGTGGGGGCCTAAAAACTAAGGCCCCTTATAGTATTTTGTTGCTTCTGTTGTTCTTGTTCCAGTGAATGGAACTATCTTTGGGACTTATACCTTGTCATTATCGACTTATACCTTGTCATTATCCAATATTCTTGATTACATCCCGTATGTGTTACATTTCTATTGTGATCCTTCATTTATAGGAACATAGTTTGTTCATTCATAGCGGACCTGTCTAACCAATACGGGATCTTTCTCAGCATTGTAATTTCTTCTGAAATAATTGTAGCTCCTGCAGTTGCTACATTTGTTTTATTGCACTGGGTCATGTGCCTGGCACAACCCTAGTATTTGGACTATGGATCATTTATTTCTCAATTACAATGTCAGACATCTAATTTTTGTGGGCTTTGGGCAATTGGACCAGGAATTACTAATTCAATATTGAATTGATTTACTTGTACATAATCTGTCTAATGTTATAATCAGTACGATTATTGTTACTGTTAATACCTCCTTGAAACGAAATGTCAATTCTTCCTCAGTTACATTTTTGTGGGGTTATCTTAGCTATTGCTCTAATAATGAACTTTTAAAAAATCTACAGAAGGATATGAAAGGTTAGCTCTAGCTAGAGGCAAAGGAGCATCTGCAGTTGCTACTGACGGAGCTTCAGGAACAGAAACTGGAGCATCATCTTCAATAGTCTCTACCTCTGTCGTAGAAGCTTCCGGCCCAAGTGTTGCTGCTGCAGAAAGCTTGAGTGGTGCTGCTGATTTATTTGACATGTTTGCTGAGGATGATGATAATCCTGCTTCTAAGCTATCCACTGAGAGTAATAATTTGGTTGCCGGTACTAATTCTAATGTTACCGGTCAGACGTTGTCAAATGGTGTAACCTCTGTTTCTGAGAGTAAGTATCTCTGATTTTCCTAGGGATGTTTCAGGAATTTCACGTGCAGAATGTTTATTTACTCTTTAGAAAATGTTTAGTCAGATGCAAATGGTTTGGACTTTCTTGCTTGTGCTGTTTCACCTTATATATTTTCTTTTACTTATATGTAGGTACATCTTCCCAGGATAGTTTTGTATATGATGAGAATTCTGGGTACTCTCTTTGACTATCAATTAAATTTTTTTGGATGGCCTTATACCTGTTTGAATGTTATGAGTAAAACAAGATGATACTCTGCAGTATTCTTTAGCTGCTTTCTAGTGAACACTCAGCATTATTTTTTCTAAGCAATACTGTTATCTTCTGTAGTAAAACAAGATGATACTCTGCAGTATTCTTTAGCTGGTTTCTAGTGAACACTCAGCATGATTTTTTCTAAGCAATACTGTTATCTTCTGCCAAACATTTTCTTGAATGTAAAGCACAACATGCATAGTTAGCTTGTCCCTTGGTTCTTTCTTAAGTTTATGAAGAACAGGGACTTAATGCTGTTCGTGATTTATAACATTATGCATGATTTTGTTACAGGCAAATTTGTTTTGTTGAACTAATATTTTGCAGCCATATATTCAAGTTATAATGCTTCCTTGAAAATGTGGCTTCTTTGATGGCTATACGACTTTGTGTGAATTCCCAAATAAGCATTTCTTTATTGGGCTGGTTACCTTACTCAAGCTGATATTACCTTACTCAAGCTGGTTCCCATTTATGGATCACGATTATTGTTGTCATCATGATTACCCTTTTTCTTAAATCATTGTTCTTTCCCAATGTATTTTAACTTTTTCAATACGTTCAGATACTATTACAGCAGCAGCTTGGGTTACTATTATGATCCATCAACGGGACTGTATTGCCATGCAGCATCAGGGCAATGGTAAGGAACTCAATAGTTAAGTTCCTTGTACTATGTTTTATCAATGCGTATAACTTGTCCTGATGGGTTTCGAATTAAATTTCTGAGTTGGGAGAAGCTACAAGTCTCACAATTCGGTTAGTTTAAGAGTTTTTTATTTATAAAATTTTGTGAAGAACTTCAAATACGGTAAAGATTTGATGTACTGCCTGTTTAGGGACACTGAATCAGAAATATCTCTCCTTGATATTTCCAATTCTGCTAGTGAAAGCAGTTGGATACCATACAACCATTTGTTATAATAAAATTGATATCAGTTCGTCGGAGTATTTGTTACGGTTTCTCATTACCTTTTGCCTTAGTTCTGCCTCATCCCCAGCTTGCGTGTGCCTGATAGGTCAACTGGTTAATTATCCATGTGAATTTTGTCAGATAGCTTGTTAATCTTGGCAGTGGATTTGATGTACTACCTCTTTAGAGACACTGAATCAGAAATATCCATCCCTAATGTTTGCCGTTCTGCTGGTGAAAGCAGTTTGACACAACCATTTGTTATAATAAGATTGATATCAGTTTGTCGGAGTATTTGTTACGGATTCCATCTTGAGTGAACCTCCTCCATCTCCCACTAACTCTCGCCTTAATTCTGCCTCACCTGCAGCTTGCACATGCCTGATAGGTCTACTAGTTATAATCTTCCGTGTTAATTTTGTTGGACAGCTTGTTAATCTTGAAAGGTCTTGGTTTACACCAATTCTACTTGAATATTTTGTTTATATTATTGCATTGATAGATGCACTTTCCACATTTTTAATGCAGCTATGTATTAGTTTTATCTGGAGCAGAATTCTGTTGCAGAGGTTGACCATTTTATTTGCAATCCATTTCTTGACAATTTTAGGTACTCGTTCAATGAGGAAACTGGCACATACAATGAAATACAAGGGGCTGGCTGAGTGATTTTCCCAATTGAGGTGTTTGAATGAACAGGCCAGAGGAAGTGTTGTAAATTTTGTACACATTGCTCTCTTTTTCTTCCCTTACCTTTTTGTTACTGGAAGCGTAACAGAACGGAGCATGTTGTAGTGTGATAACATCCATTTTACATAAATTTGTACTAGGCTTACTAAATTAATTTCGGTTTATTTTGGTTCGATAAAAAGGCAAATTTTTAGCATACGAAGCTTCTCGTTTTGCGAAGATCAGCGAAAAGAAAAGGTTATTAATTGTACGCATTTTTTTAAATATATTTTACAAAAAGATTGTTTTGGTTGAGGACTCAAGTTTTGGGGCTGATTCGAATGGCCTTTCGAACTCTCTTTACAACATTGACGTGATTTTAATTTCAAAATGATATTAAAAATTATTATTTAACCGAGTGCGCTGGAAAAGTAAAATCAAATTTACGTACTTGTGTTGGACTTAGGTTTTACCTTAGGTTTACTTTGACCCAATATGTACTATATTTTTATTTGAAAGTTCTCTAATGATGATTTTCTAAAAAGAATTTTAATTTTGTAATATTACTGGAAATATAAAATATTATGTTTTATCTATATAAACTAAATTTGTAAATTTTAGTAAATTAAATTAATTCTTAAAAATGATAAGTAGGTGTTAATAAAATCTAAAAATTTAAAATATAGTTAATTAGTAACATACATGTAGAAGCATTGTACCATCGAGAATTCAAGGCCCATCAAATCAATATATGTCTTTTCAATCCACTTAACATTAAAACTAACAACTTCTGACAATTCAAGGACCATCAAATCAATATATGTCTTTTCAATCCACTTAACATTAAAACTAACAACTTCTGACAATCATTTTAACATCTCCCTTCTTGATATGGTCACCTTCTTTCTTCAAGAATGTTATACGGCCAACCATAGCTGCTCCGATGGCAACGAACGCCACCTGTAAACCAAGATGCAAAAAATATGAACAAGTCAAGTTACTAATTTGGTTAAAAACAGAGTCGAGTGACATGTGCATGGTAAATTTGTTATCGAAAAGGACTTGTTAATGTCCCTGCGAAGCTATCGCAGTTATAATTTGTTCTCAAAAAGAACCTGTTAATGTCCACAACACGAAGACGAACAAAAACAAAGGTTATAAAATTTTGTTTCAGTGATGAACCTCTCCAAAGTCTTGGGTAGAAATAATTGATACAACTCGCTTATTCTCCGTGAAGACATTACAATACGTACTATTCACAGCAATAGGATTAACCTGCAAGTATGAATCAGTACACATCAGGGTAACAAATTGAGCAGATTAGAAACAATTAACCAATGTTAAGGTTGCTTCAGTTGCAGTTAGTCCACATTACCGTATATAAGCTTCCAGGTATATGTATAAATTGGTCTATGATTCCTGAAACTGGAGAATGGTAACGGCGGTAATCCTGCAACAGTTTCAAAAAAATTAATCAGAAAATCTGGATATTATGACAATTTTAGTTAGTCTCTTTGCAGCTAAACTGGTGATGTAAAGAAAATTGAAGAAGAGAACATCAACTTAGTCCCTAACTTACGAAATTTTGAGGACAAGGACTATATATCATTATAAATTTTGTCCTTCCTAGTTTCATAGTCCACCAACCGGAGATTTTCTGTTCTTTCTCTCTCGCTTCACCACTGATGCAAAGCATGACCCAGCAATGTCCTTGCAGTATATGAATGAACCTGTACGCCATTAAACTTCATCTCGTGAAGTTATCACAGTTCTTTTGTCGTTAAACTCAAGTTCTAGATTGTTAACACGATAGCAAATAAACAGAACTTTACAATAGCTCTTCTTTCTGAGTCTATTAGGCAGCAAAGACTACTTGTAATTCACCTACCAAAGAGGGTTCAAGCATTTAATAGTACTCTTTACTTTGATATTTCTTAGCTAGCGGCAACAAGTTGGAGATAGGTTTGGAAAACTAAAACAGCAGACTGTTCCGGCCAGCATAACTTTATATTTAACGCCTTGAGCCTAGTTATTATACAAAAGAAGCCCAGAGCAGCGGAATACGAGAAGAGACAGTGCCAAATACCCAGGGGCCAAGCGGAATATAATTAATGTTCCATCAAGAAAGGTGTCAGAATGCTTTTTATCCCCTAGAAGACCTTGAATAGAGAATTTCCGGCCCTGGAATTCATAATACACACTACTTGGAACAAATAAAATAAGAAAAGAAAAATAATGAGAAATTCATAATTTCAATAACACGAAGCAAAGAACATATGTCTGTGATCTGGACTTTGATGCAATGTATTTAAACTCGCCATACGTAAAAAGACAATACTATTCTCAACTTAAGTATCTGATTTACGATGGAAGGCTCTACCACTGGATGAATGTGTTATTAGGACTTGGTTCTGGGTAGATTTCAACCACCTGAAGTTTGAATTCACTCATTTCCTAGAAATAGTTGCAACATCATCTCCTGAGCAATACTTACAGGAACTGGAAACATCAAATCCGCCTAGAGAAATAGAAGTAGCCCACTATAGGCAATGAATCAAGCTCAAAACATTACCAGAATCATGGCATTCTCCACCAGAAGCCGTTGCTGGTTAAGAACCAAATCTTGAGCAGCATCATGGAACCCAGCTTTTAGGGCATAAGCAACCGAGGAAAGTTCTTCCTGGAAAGCATGTGCAACAACAGCATCGTTCTCCGTATGATTTGTTTGATTATTATAACCTTCTGTAACATATCCAACTTCAGATGTGTCCCTGCCATATTAAGAATAATTTTAATAATATCATGCTAATTCATATTTTTGAACTTTGACTTGGTAAGCATAGATTGATTCCTGGATCTTTTGAAAATATTGATGCTTCCTATAAAAAACCATCTCTTGAGCACCAAATGGAGATGATACAGTGTGATGTGTGTTCATAGTGTTTGTAAAACAAGGAGTGCAAGAAGAGTAGCAGAGCTTTTTTATTCAACATAATAATGAAAATGACAGACCATGCCTTGTAAAGGCTTACAAAGATAAAACAGAAGAAGCGAAATATACGCAACGACTATATTCTAAGTCTTATCTACTTTACTTACTACTACCCTATAATAACAATGATTCCTATAAAATAGCAATGGTTAGCAACCATCCTGAAGAATAGGACATGACTTTAAATCATACTTTAACATTCCCCCTTGATTCGAAGTCACTAACTCCAAGTAAAGCTCTGAAGTACCAAAACTTCTGAACTGGTAACGCTTTGGTAAGTACATCCGCTAGCTGATCATTTCTATTGCAATACTTCACTGTAATTGCTTCATTTGCTACCAACTCCCTGACGAAGTGCAGTCTTGTATCTATGTGCTTAGTTCTGCTATGATATGCATGATTTTTTGTCATGAATATTGTAGCTCTATTATCACAGAATATCTCAGTCGCCTCCTTTTGTTCATGTTGTAATTATGCTAAAAGCCTTCGTATCCACATTGCCTGACATGCTGCAACAATAACAGCAATATACTCCGCTTCTGTACTGGATAAAGCTGTAGTTGCTTGTTTCTTTGAGCTCCATGTTATGACAGCAGATCCCAAAGTGAAAACATTAGCTGAAATACTTCTTCGATCGTCCAATGAACTTGCCCAATCACTGTCAGAGAATCCACTCAATTTTACTTCAGTAATTGAATTATACCATAAACCATACGAAGTAGTCCCTGCCAAATATCGCAGAATACGTTTTGCTGCTCCAAAATGAA
>JAOQMQ010000195.1:1615128-1628000 GCA_027563845.1 Erythroxylum subrotundum
ACGTCTTGTGTACTCGAGATCCGAACAGATCCGGAGGGAAGAGCAGTCGGGGAGGATTTCCAGTCGGGGACGAAGACAAACAGTAGTCGGGGAGAGCCGACGTCTTGGGCACGCAGAGATGCGAAGAGATCTGGAGGGAAGAACCAGTCGGGGACGAAGACCCGTCGGGGACGAAGACGAACAACAGTCGGGGGAGAGCCGGAGTTGGGGAAGAAACAGAGGCTGGAGTCGTGGGCAAATGAGTCAAACGAAGAATGAAGAGGCGGAGGCAGAGTCAGAATGTCGCCAGTCCTACGGTTTGGAGGTAGACAGAAATAATTGTCGCTGTCTGTCGGTGGCAGATGACAAAACCGGCGAAGACAGAAACCAAACACGCTGGAGTGACAGGATTTTAATGTCCTATCCACTGTCCCCACTTACAGGGACAGTAACCAAACCGGGGGGGGGGGTTAGAGTGTTGGGGATAATTTGCACCCAAACCCAAAGAGCTCAAATTGATCAAATCAAAGTTTAAACAGCTTAATTTATTTATTTGCAAAACCACCAATCACTGATAGTAGTAAGTAGGAGTTAGTTGACATCGTCAATCAATAATCAGATAAATTACCGGAGCTTTTCTTTTTGATTTTCTCTTTTGGCTTCATTCTCTGACAAAACAAACCTAAATAGACCGTTTAATCTATTTCTATGGTCTTTTGAGTAGATGGCATCAACCATTTTCACCAGAGCCTTATTGGGTCGCCGCTTGTTTCAATCGTCTTCCTCGTTATCACATAAAGCACCAGTCTTTACTTCTATCTTCAAGGTGAGTGCCCAAGTTGCCCTCCTTTAGTCAAGCCCTTTTCTGGGTTTTCTACTTTTCTTGGATAGTTGATTCCTTGTTTGGTTTTTTGTGTTTTTTTTCCTTTTCTTGTCTATGTGTTATTTTGTGATCTTATCATTGCTGTTTTGTTGGTTTGGTTCATTTGTTAAACTGGAGAATTCTGGTTAATGGGTTCTGAATCTGGTGATCAGTTTTGGAGTAACAAGTTGAAATTTTGAAAAATGGATTTTGTTGTTTGGTAAGAGGCTTGCCCTTCAATTAGATGATCAGAACTTTTCTCTTTCGTCAGGTTTGAGTTGCTTGTGTTGAATTTATAGTTAAGTGAAGTTAGGACAGCTTAATATTCTCATTTCTTGCAGTTATTAACCATTAAGAAACATATTCGTGTATGTTTTCTACTCGTGATTACAGTATATAATGGACTTCCATACATTTCGTGAAAGCTAATACGTCAGTTTACATGCGAGTTTCTACAATTTATAGGTCAACTTTAACAATTTGGAAACTGTGCCACTAGAATGACCAACCTTAACATCTTTTGCCTAATTTTAATTTACTGCTTTTCATGTTGATATTGGAAGAGATCATTTCACTTGCGAGCTTACCCCATCTGTTCTCCACATAAGACATCTGGTTCGCTTCCTCAAGTCATGGCTTCTTCAGTATTTGGGAGGAAAGTAAGTTTTTCCACAGAATCTTTATCTACCAATGATCCTGTTGTTTCTGTTGATTGGCTTTACGCAAATCTCAAGAAGCCTGACATGAAGGTAATTCTTTGCCCTTTAATGATCTTTCATTTTATCTATTTCTTTCATCTTTCGCTGTTTGAATTTGGTTGCAACCTGAAAGACATGCTGATTGTTTCTTATGCACAACATATTGCACCTCCAGAACCTTAAACAAATACAAATAGCAATTTGCAAATTTAGGAACCTTCCCTTCCAAACTTGGATAACAAGTTGTTCTTTCCTAGAATCTAGCCTATGTAAAAAAGAAAAAAACCAAACATTCTGCTCTTCTGATCTTCCATATTCTCTGATAGGATGAGTGAGTGTCAGGTGCGTATCAGACCATATAAAAGCTTGAGATAACCTATTTTTACTGCTTAAGCCATCATTTAAAACCTCTGTTATTGTCTGCCATTGCAAAACATCAAGTAATGAGTCCCTGGTCTTTGAGGAATTTGTCTTCTCAGATATTTTAGTTGGATAGCTAGTTTATACACGATATATAGATTCATACATCAACTTAAAGTCAATTCTACAACTGATTGTTCATGCGTAGTTAGAGTTTTCCACACCATATCCTTGAAGGTCCAATTCAAGAATTCCTCCAACTTCCATAGTTCATGGTCGAACTCTGCCGTAGTTCAATAAATCATCAAGAATCGACTGCTCTAATACTTATTGTTAAGGTAATTACAGAGAACTCACAATAATCTATCAATGCAGAAAGAGAGAGAGAAAGAGAGATAACATGAGAAGGAAGAACTTCATATGTTTTATTCACCTCCACACGAGTAACTGAAGATTATAACAGTTGCTAGTTTAATCAATTACATAGTTACTCAAAAGTTAGTTTGCATATGCACACAGACTTCCTTTACAAGAATCACTAATTTAAACACATTGTTTAGCTACAACTGCAAAATGCACCGCCTCACTGGTCAAAACGACCCTATCAAATAATAATTAAGAATATGCTCTTACACCATGTTGGAAGTCTAATTTGATGTCATACATCATACTTATTTTATGGCCTAGATGTATTTGTTTGAGTCATCTCTTTTGCCATTCAGGTGTTGGATGCATCGTGGTACATGCCAGATGAGCAGAGGAATCCAATTCAAGAGTATCAGGTGTAAAACTGGTTTGTTGTGTCCTGTAGTTGAAATGTTTATCTAAAACATCTTGAATTTATATGGTTTAACTTTTCAATTATTTTCCAGGATGAAGCAGATTTGCTCCCTAATTCAGTTTTATGACATATATCTTTATCAATTCATGTGTGATTCATTTGAAAGTTATAATTAATCCTTCCTTCTCCTTGTAATAGGTTGCTCACATTCCTGGAGCCCTTTTTTTCGATGTTGATGGGATATCAGATCGAAATACAAATGTATGATGCATCGTTGTCACTTGTTTTGTGCGACAAATTCTTTTTTTTTTCACTTCTTGCTTTTTTATTTGTTAATATTTTAATGAAATGATATGTAACAGTTGCCTCACATGTTACCATCGGAAGAAGCTTTTGCAGCTGCTGTTTCAGCTCTTGGCATTGAAAATAAAGATGGGGTGGTCGTGTATGATGGGAAGGGAATTTTTAGTGCAGCTCGTGTCTGGTGGTAAGTTGGTTACAATTGATTTTTGCTGAATTGATCTTGGTTAAGTGATATAGGGAGTTTAGGCAGCTACTTTTCAACAAAGTAGACTAGATGTAGGGTAGATTGTGGCCGGAACAGTTAGGGCTTATAAACCAAACCTCCTTTAATAAAACTAATAAAAAGGCTGCTGTATTTCTTCGGGAAGACCCTATTTATAGCAGTGTAACTAGAAATCCTATCTTAAAATAGGAGGAACAAGTAGTACAAAATATCATATTCATTATAGATAAATCAAATGATACCTTATGGAAAAGGAAGTCTAACCTAAAAAGAAGAGAAATAAATTATTGGATTAGAATATGCTCCTGCATTATTAGGCAACTTAATTAATTGTTTACTATTCCTGAGAAGGATGTTCCGAGTCTATGGCCATGACAAAGTGTGGGTGTTGGATGGAGGCCTGCCAAGATGGAGACCTTTGGGATATGATGTCGAGTCTAGTGCTTCAAGTGATGCTATCTTAAAAGCTAGTGCTGCAAGTGAGGCAATTGAAAAAATATTTCAAGGACAAGCAGTGAGTTCTATTTCTCTATTTAAAAAAATATCTGCCTTTTCTTTTGCCATTAAGGAAGAGGTACTAGGATGTCACATGATATTGCAAAATTTAGCAGTTATCAACATCCTTGTTCACTTTATGTGTTCTGTCCTCATCCCTGTGTCTGAATCTTCTTCAGCAGATAGTAATAGTCTACGTTCATGCAATGCAATGCCTGATATGTCTGTTGCCAAGTTGCTGTTTATTCACATCGATCTATACATCTTATTTTTCACATCGATCTATACATCTTATTTGTTGTTTGCTTAATCGTAATCTCTCTTAGGTAGTATTTTTCTTAGTTGTGTAGTGAAATTGTGACATTGATATCTGAATATCAGTTTTAACCTTATGCGATGAGACCATTGATTTTAGTACTGGACCACATGATGCATTAATATTAATTTTGCAGCACTTTCTAATTTGTAATCCTGTTATCAACAGTTCTATTCTCATGTTCCTTTACCACAGGTTGTGCCAATCACATTTAAGACAAAGTTTCAGCCACACCTTGTCTGGACACTAGAGCAGGTTAGCTAGTGGCTTATTGGACTTGTTTTATTAGATGCATGTTTCATCTCTGAGATGATCTAGTTATGTCTACAAGTATATTTACATAGTTAGGTTTATTTTGCATCTTTATGTTGAAAAATCATACTACCTGACCATTTAATCAATTCCCACTGGCAGTAATAATTCCTTTTTCTTTTCATGTGCACATCACGACTCTTTTCTGGATAGGTTGTTTCCAGTAAACATAAAGTGGTTTTTGATATTCTATTTTTCTATCTATTTTCTACTATAGAAATAGTGAAGAAATATTTAAATAAAAACATGTTTGAAGAGATATAAAGGATTAAGAAATTGAGAGAAGCATCCGAAGTGGATTGAAAGAAGATAAGATGAGGTAGGTGGTCAAACAAAGAAAGAATGGAAATATGTGCTTTATTGAATGAAAAAGGAAAGTATATTCACTTAATATAAAGGTAAATATAGAAGGATCTCATAGTTGGTATAAATTTAAAAACTTAACAAAGTCAACTTTCTGAATGGGAAAAATTTGTACCACAAACTCTTTTTGTTTTCGTGGATAATTTTTTTCTAAAATTTCTACTCATCTTTCCACAACTGAACAGCCATTATATATTTCCTTTATATTGACTTTTTCCTCAAGTATCAAATACATAATCTAGTGGGGTTATCACACAAGTAAATATTAACGGTTTGGCATCCTGAATTTATAGTTGGCTTGGATATAATTGATAGTGTCCAGCTTAATTGTTATTGAGCTGATTTATGGAGTCTTCTTAAAACTTGTTTTCCATTTCTCAAATTGGAATTGATTTTACTTGGTCTCCTGGAATCCTAAGTTTGAATTTTACAAATCAATTCTCGTACTTATTCTATTAACAAATACTTATCCACCCTTGAATGTTAATTGTGAAAGAACATTTTGGATTTTGCGTACATCTAAATTTATGTTAAACTTGATGCCATACCTTCTTAATTGTTTAAACATGATTATCATATTGATAATATTTTAAATTTGTCAAATTTGTAATAATTATAATAGTGTACTTATCTCCCATATGATGATGGATCCTTCCATGATCATTTTTATGATGCTAATTATTTGAAAAAGAGATGTTTGTCTTATTTCTGTTATTTTAGTACAGTTCGATTTGTATCATGTAGTCTATGACATTTTCCAGGTCAAAAATAATATTAAAAACAGAACTCATCAGCACATAGATGCCCGCTCAAAACCAAGGTAATTTTTGTTCATCATCATGTTTGAGTGATGTAATCATTGTCAGAAGTGAGATTTCACCTTTTTGACATGTCTCCAAAAATCTTTGCCCGCATTTTTGGGATGAACAATTATGAGTGCTATTCGGTTGTATTACATGAAGGGAAAGTGTCTTGCAGGATATATAATTTTATTGGATTCAATCATGTATTGCCACAGTTGAACTTCATTTAATCATTAAAGGGGCACGGGGAATGAAACTCAGTGATTGAACGTACCTAGTAAGGTCAAGTCATGCATATTATCAATGCAAAGGAAATATCAAGGTAGAGGCTGATAATAGAATGTGGCTATATTTAATGAAACTGAGATCCCACTATCACATCCATGATGGCAGACAGCAATTTAAAAGAAAAATCAGGGATAATGACTTGGTCAGCTATTTTCTTTGACATGAATCTTTTATCAACAAAGCCATGAGGTGCTATGATTTTGTGATGGATCTAACAGAACACCAAATATGATAAAGTAAGGAATGTATCCAGCAGCTAGAGATTAAATGGGATGTTTGTTTCATCATATGTGAAGATTGCATGACTTTTAGGGAAGTACAGGGATGTTGATTGAGGTTTTTTAGATGCATACATTGTAGTTACTAGGTGCATAGGATGCCATAGAAAGTCAGTCAGTGGATGGGGAAAAATGTTTAAGATTAGATAGAAACTAAATTGAATGGGAGTCAACGTTCCTAAAACATTTTGGATGATAAGGAACTTAGAATGGGAAAGGATCCATGGACAGAATCCAACCAATTTGTCTCTATGGCTCAATGATGTAGTCAGTTAACCAATCTGTGCTACAGTAGATCTGGATGGATATTGCTTAGGCTTAAATTATATATACATCTATCAAATATTTGTTTTTTTCGTGATGGAATTGTCTGAGGAATATTTATTTGGATATAATTAACAACGTGGTTAGGTTAAAAAGACTTGTCAGATCAAAGTAGACTTCTGATTGGAGAAGTTCTTGTTTACATATTTGCTGAATTTGCAGATTGCAAACTGGGAATCGATGACACATTATAACTTCTCTTTTTTGTCTAACTTGAAATTGGAAGCGATGGAGATTTTCATTTCTTGCAGGTTTGACGGTGCTGCTCCAGAACCTCGAAAAGGAATAAGAAGTGGTCATGTACCTGGCAGCAAGTGCATTCCTTTTCCCCAGGTAGAGATCAAATTTGTCTGTTCTTGTTATGGAGCCTTATGCAGTGCACTGATTCAAGGTTGTACGAGGCTCACTGTTTTTTTGTTTGGGGAATTCCATTTTTCCTTTTTGATCTTTGTAGATGTTAGATGCTTCACAGACACTCTTACCAGAGGATGAGCTCAAAAAACGATTTGATCAAGAAGGTAGGGACAATAGTGCATTATACTCGTTTTTATTTACATATTCTTTTTGCTATTGTTTCCAATTCCTTTTCTTTTGCTCAATTCGTTGGTCATTTCTTGATCAATCAAAATAATTCTTTTTCCTTTAAATCACTATATGGCTACTTGGGTTGAAAGCAGGATTATCGCACGTTCAATTTCAATGTAATTGGTATCGTGCATATTGTATACATGTGTCAAATGTTGTTTGTGGGTAGTTGATCACTGGGTAGAGGCTTCAAGACAATCTTATCCATTGATCCTTTCTTCTCTAATAATATTATTGGCCATTCTTTTGTCAATTAGCCTGGATTTCTGATGTATACATCTTCCATTTCTGAGTGAAAGAAGTGGAAACTTGATGCTAAGCAGGATAAATGATTGTAGCTGGCGGTAAAACGATATACGTGATAATGCTTTTGTAATTTTTATGTAAAATCACGAGATTCACTGCCTATCTGGTGTGAAATGCTTTTTCTTATCAATCACTTACAAATCATTTAATTTTGTGCTACATATTCCAAGTTAACTTCATGTCAATTTGCTGACTTATCGTCATTAAGCAATGAACCATGTGCAGCAAAGACTCTTGCTTTTTGATACTGGCTGTAGAGTATAGGACAAGGGTTTCTTTACGCTATATTTTCATTTCAAGTACATTTTTTCTACCTACTTTGTTCAATTTCATCTTGTTTCCATTGACTAGCTTATTGCGGTTGGGAATGAACATATAGGAAATGGACAGTGAAACAGGTCTGCTCACTGTACTGAGTTTGTTTTCTGAGCATTCACGACTAGGTTGGAATTTATACTGATGATCAAAACATTCATGATTTATCTTTTCCGATTTGATTATCATTGACTATGTTACATACAGGTAGGTTAATATTTATTTTGTGTTGTGTGTGTTGGAAGTTAGCCTAACCTGATCTTCTTTAACAGGCATCTCTTTGGAAAGCCCTGTTGTCGCTTCGTGTGGGACTGGAGTGACTGCTTGCATTCTTGCTCTGGTATCTATCTTTACTTATATTCAGCATAATAACTATATACCGAGCTTATTTCTAACTGATTTGAGAAATGAAAAGGATGTTTTCTCTTCTTCTGAACCAAAAAAATGTTTGAAGGTGGGGATTCCCATCCTGTAACATGCAAACCAAGCTATACGTATCATTGAATACTGGAAAGAAAAAGAAAGGTCATATGCATGTTTTTGCAGGGTCTTCATCGACTAGGGAAGCCTGACGTTGCAGTCTATGATGGATCGTGGACTGAATGGGGAGCACAGCCAGACACCCCAGTTGAGTCCTCGTGAGTCTGCAATGCAGAGACTTTGGGGTTATGAGGGAAGACTGTATCTTAAACTAGCTGAAACAAGCTGCCATTATTTTTCTTTTTTTCTTGTGACCTTGAGTTTCTATTCTCAAGCTCTCCCAATCTGAACTCCTTTTACAAGAAAATGTAAGTATATAAACTTCCCTATTCTTGTTTTTCCTTCTTTTAGGTTTGAAAAATAAAGGTGTTTGTTCCATGGACGGAAAACTATTTCACCAAGAGACAATTCAAACTTTACCGTTGATTTTGGGTCGAACTGGATCAGCAAAGCAAAAGCATACTCTTCGTTAAGTGCTTGATCATCGCTTGCAACCTATTTGTGTTGTTATCATATAAGGACACTACTTGAATCACATAAACTCAGGATGAAATGATTACTACTTTGTTTAAGTAAAGCTGTACAAATGATCTATCACAATTAGCCCAAGGACATGCCTACTTTCTTCGAGTTCTGTATCATAATACACTGCTTCTTCTGAGAGTTTGAACATATGATCTTAATCTTCACCAACTAAAAACCTTTTCCTGTACTACTTTTCACTCGTATACCCAATTAAACAAAGCACCTGTGAAGATTGATACAATTCAAGCATAAGTTATGAACAAGTTGGTCACTAATTTGCCAACCATATATTGAGAAAACCTGCAATCGATTCTTGATACTCTTTCGGATACACACCAACTGTGACAAAGATATGAACAAATGTACAATCAACCGTTGTAATTATCTCATAAGCTTCTGCTTAAACTTGTAAATATTGCATCTATTATGCTTAAACCTATAAGTACTGCATCTATCTTCCAACCATTTTGCAGAATACGAGCATGAACATCCCCACAAGTTACTCAGCTACCCCATGCTCACTAACAATACACTACTTAGTTTGCATTCAGCTAACCTCACTACTATTTGACAAGGATACAAGATGCCGATGCCACTGACAGTCATATCTTGAACTGTCACAACATCCAACCCTCAAGATCAGTTTTCACTTTGTTGTTGTTGTTGTCGTTGATGATGATTTTGTTGCTGATGCGGTTGAGTATGGGGCCATGGCATGAATGCCGCTGGGGGTCGAGGCTGCTGGGTTCCATAACCTGCAGCTTGATCAACTGGTTTTCCCATGATCATACCTGAAGTTCCAGGAGGATGCTGAGGAGGAACATAATAATATGGCATATCCGCAGGGGAACCCATAACAGGAATACTTGCTTTTGTAACTCCTAGTCCTTCCTCTTTTAACTCATCTCTTGGTATTATATCAACCAAGAAGTCAAAAACATCAGTCCTTGATATGGCAGCTGCAATATCGTTCTTTTGTAGCGTCCTCCTTTTGTTTTCTTCAGTATGGATCCATGAGCGTAAAGTTAGCTCCAAGATGAACATTTCACATGCCTTAGCAAATATAACAGGAGCCTCAGCGGAAATCATCCGGACGTCTTCATCTGCTTTCATTATTTTTTTGATTCGAGCCAGAGGAAGGCTGTGGTTCTTAAAGTCACCTGTCTGCTCAATTTCTTGCATTTGGTTGCCCCAGAAAATTTGAAGTTGCTGCTGCTGTTGCTGCTGCTGTTGATGATGGAAGTGCTGAGCCTGTTGGTAGGTGATCTGGTGCGGAGAATTGGAGAAAGCAGTAGGTGGCTGAGTCGGGGATGGAACAGTTACCACCGGAGTTCCAGAAGCTAACATTCCAGCTGTTTGATAAGCAGCGGTACCATACCCCACCTGTCCTGCTCCAGTTACAACCCCCATTACAGGCTGCTGATCTTGCTGCTGCTGTGTTTGTTCTGATTGATCCATCAGTAATCTCAGAAGTTTCTTTTTTCGCTTCTAGCTATTCTTTCATCATAGCACTGTCACGAATAGAGAAAGAACCAATGATCAGAGAAAGTCTTGATCAGAATCCAAAAAGAATCACAATAAGAGGATGAAAAATCTAGAATGCAAGAAAGGTACCTACTAAAGAGTATATCTGGTTGTAATATTGCAACTAAAATTATACATCTAAGTTGGTGATGTGAACAAAAAGGAGGAGAAAACATGAAATACCAAGATAAACTGGATTCACTTCTCATTTGGAGAGACTATGATGGCTAAAACAACATTTTCCAAGGACTTCTGTAAATAAGCTTGTTGTATTCAACTGTTAATCCACCTGTAGCAGTAATTTCCATTTCCAAGGTTAATTGATATTGAAAAGGTTTTAAATGGACCTGGTGGATTTTTAACTAGGATTCTCCAACCACATTCTTTTATGTTCTTTAATTCAGTACAGCGTCATCCATGATGTACCATCAAGAACATGATTGTTCACTAGGCTAAAGTGTCACTCCTCTCTGGAAACAGTTAACAGGAATGTTCCCAGTATGAACTTTGACAAGTTAACAAGCCTATGAGAGTCCTGAAGATTGAATGCGAACTTCCAACCAAACTGGATATAGTGATATTAAATATTAAATCTCTAGACTTTTATCGTCTAGACAAAAGATAACAAATTCACTGTTAAAACACATGAATTTTCCTAATGCAATGCACAAAGAAAGACCCTTAAAGTTACAGCAACAAGATCACATTCAGAAGCATATTTAGTTCCCTGAGAAACCTGAGCTTCAGAGTACTCTTCCAACAGGATTTAAGGCATAAATTGAAGTTGAGTACTTGAAATAAATAGTTCATGAAACTTAGGCTAAAGAGAGTGCCTCTTCAAAAGTCAACATCAGTAAACAATGTCTCGTGTCTGCCAATGCAGACAGTTTCCACCATGAGCCAGTAACCATCCCTATTACAGCCACTCTTCATCCAACCTTCATTTTTCTGTTCTTATCCCCTAATCTTAGAATACAACGTAACGCCAATTGCGAACAATGTATCTAAGCAAAATGCTTTAGTTGACTGTTTGATTCATTCAAATTTAAAGCCAATCGCACATAACTCTACTGGTTAAATTAGACCATTTAATCCATATCAAACTTCTGGCTTCAAAGCAATGCTTTGACATCAAAAGGGCAAAAACGTTGATCACAAAATACTCTCAGTTTTCAAACCATCAACCATAAAATTTTAAATTTCAAACTTACTAACACTATTTATTGCATGGTTCCATTTTAAGAAAATAAAAGGAATAACAATGGGTATTTACCAAAGAAAGGTATACCAATGTCAATAGAAAAATCTGCATTCTCCTATTGCTAACCGTTCTAACCATATACATAATTTTGTTCTTGAAACTACTCTCACCTCCTAATCTCAAGTTCATCATAGAAACCTCAACTACTTGGAGGTCTTCATCTAGCATAAGATAATACAGAGAAAATAACACAATCACAAGGACGTATAGAAAACAATATTAGGTAAATTGCTTGCATGAGAATTACACAATATCACAACGCTAAAGACAAGAATGTCAAGAATCCCAGATCGGACAAGTGTGAGTGGATTCAACCATTTATAATAGTGTGCAAGCCTCCCCTCTCAAGCCAATTTTTGGGGGTGAGTTAGGCCTTTCAACAAAGAATATAAAACTACAGGTAAAAGAATACTCAGAAAGGTCAAAAGTAGCAAGAAAACAATTGCAATGTTGAACACAGAAGCAATCAAAATATGATAGTCAAAAGGCAGGGGAAGCAGGAAATGATCTACCTTCTTCCTCAAATTATATGTGAAAAAAGATAAAGATAACTTAAAATTACTTGATGCAGCCTCCATCTACACAACATCTATTGAGACATCAAGCTATGCATAAAATGTTAGGATACATACACTCATCTAACCCAGCTCAAGGAAAGGAATTATATGAGTGAACCAAAAAAAAAAAAACCACAACCAAAGTTTGTCTTCAAAAGTTTGACAACCACACTCGTTTAGAGTCAATGACTATCAATTCCCACCTTACTTCATGGAAAAAACGATAAGAAAACAGTTCTGCTGGGTAGAAAGCTTTCCAGAGAACCAAAAGCAAAGACGAAAAAGAATACAAGTGAAGTTTCATCCTTTATTTCAAAAACAATCAATAAAGTTCAAAACTTTATTATATTTTCATCACCTTTCTCGCCAATCAGATGGGGAAAAAAGGACGAGACAGCATAAAACTAAAAATTTTCACAAGCCAAGAAAACCCAGAGTGTAAAGCTTGGAACGGAGCTCACCGACTGATCTCTACAGCGAATTACGAACCCAGAGGCGATACAAACCCTAAGAGACAGCTCTTCTTTTCACAGAGAGAGAGAG
Organism: Erythroxylum subrotundum; assembly: GCA_027563845.1. Taxonomy (NCBI): domain Eukaryota; kingdom Viridiplantae; phylum Streptophyta; class Magnoliopsida; order Malpighiales; family Erythroxylaceae; genus Erythroxylum; species Erythroxylum subrotundum. The sequence goes on from JAOQMQ010000195.1 coordinate 1,627,610, forward strand.
CGAGAGAGAGGGTGATGGAAGATTCATATGTAATAGTCAATAGTGTTTGAAGGTGTAGAGAGAAGGAGAGCAGCGGGTGACACGTGTCTGTAAGAGTACTTCCTGAATGCTTAAGATTCTACGTGTGAAGCGCTGATTGGATGAAGGACAAGGGAAGTTCTACACCGATTGTGTGAGGGAAATGACAGTGATGGAATAACAAAAAATATACATATATAACCTTTGATCTAATGGTAAAATAAATACATACATACATACATATATATATATATATATATACATATATATATGTATGTGTATATATATATACACATACATATATATGTACACATACATATATATGTATGTGTACATATATATATGTATGTGTATATGTGTACATATATATGTA
>JAOQMQ010000195.1:1639008-1658905 GCA_027563845.1 Erythroxylum subrotundum
AGAATCAAGAATTTAAAATAAGAAGGCCTAAATATTTAATAATATTTAATAATCTTGGAGGCCCAGTCCGTCAATGTTGCTCATCTAAAAGCAACACTTGAGAATTTCTAATACTTCCACCACCTAGAGAGGTAGAACCTTACCACCTTCCAATGTCTAACACCCTTGAATTTGCAGGTTTTTTCAGTCAAACCGGCCGGTTGTTCCGGCAATAACAATCTTGCCAGAAAACAATCAACCAGTAAAGACCAACAAGCAGAAAGATGTTTAAATGTACTGTTAAACAAATCTAATTAATCATCAGCAACAACAAATTTCCATCTCCCTGTGCATGGAAGAATCCATGAAGTGACAATCTGCGATCCTCAGGCATCATGATATTATCTAAACCTCTTAAAATGTGGTCAAGATCATACATATTTGCCCCTGTATTTTTGCTTTATATCTTTCCACGATTTTGAACCTGTGCTTAACTGAGGATCAGATTGACTAAAAACAGAAGAATGAAGGTTACCATCTTCTAGCCATTTCAAATGGTTCTCTTTAAACTCCAAATGCTTTATCCTGGCTAGCTCAGCAATTTCATCAGTATATGGACCTGTCTTCACCATGGTTAACAATACACGGCTGTATCGTGAGCTTAGGATCTGCTCAGACTTAGCAGCAAGCTTGAAACATGGGTGCTCTGGGAACATATCTTCTACAATATCATCATCTCTTAGGACAGGGTAAAAGTAAACAAGCCTGCCGCCAGCTATAAGCATCTTAGCGGAAAGATCAAGTAAATCATGAACACATTCAGCTAAGCTATAAGGTGCTGTGGAGGGTATATGGTCAGTTCTCTTGTCATCAGGAACAGTATAAGGGGCCACAGCACCTTTCAGCAATTTCCGGCCACCGGACTTCCGGCCCCCAGCACGAACCCCATAAGGAGGATCGCAAATTATTGCATCAAAAACCTAAGCAAATTCAAAACATAGTATTAAAAGAATATGAAGAACAAAGAAATATTGGGAGACTAAGGTCAATAATTCCAAACAAAACCTGGATGCTGCCAAATCTGGTGAAAGAAGATAAGTTATAAGCATGCAATTGACTGAAACTCGCTCCGATCATCAACCTCTAATTCCTAGTACACTCTTGGATGAGAAAAAAGACATTGTCAAAACACTACCTCTTTTAAACCAGGGCGCCAAGGAGGAAGATTATTATCCGCCCTCAAAAGACCAACTGGCATTGATAATCCATACTGCAAAAATGTATCAATAGATAAGTATAGTTTCTTGCTGCTTCTATATACAAAGCTGGAATTCTAAATCAATCTACTGAAAGGACAAAGGAAATCAAGTTAAGGTTTAATGCAGCTCAAGTACTATAGATGCTTAGAACAGTACTTTAAAATTGTTTTGAGCCAAAGTTAAAAAAGGGAACTGCTCAATAGTATGTCACCTGCTTGAAATTGCTCCAAACATTACAATCAGGTCCACGTCCATCACGTACCACGCGAATGTCTATGTCAGCACCCTGAATAATTTACTTATGCTGATATCAACTCATGTAGGAAGTTCAAATAAATTACTGAAGAATGAGATGCAAACAGATCAGCATTAGACATAAGAGCATGAGAAAAGACCATTGTCATAGCTCCAAAGTGAGCTGCGGCGATAAGAATGCTTCCAGTGCCAACAAAAGGGTCATAGACGAGTTTTCCTGAGGTGACTAATGCTTGGTTCGCCATTAAAAACGCCATCTCTGCATCCATGGCTGTTGGACCCAGATACATTCGACTTTTTAGCTGATAAGTTGGTATAAGCTTCCTGGCAGCACCACCAATTTCCCTACCGAAAAAGACTGTTCGTTTAACAATTGGCGGCAATCCATTGTTAGCTCCATGGTCATCAATCTCCATAAGCCAGAACTTGTTCTCTGGATTTTTTAAATCAACTCGACCCTGCATCAGACTGAATTAGCATCGATTAAGAATTATGATAGGAAGCACTACATAGAATTAGGAATGATTTTACCTAGAGAAATAGTAGAGAAAAAAGCCCTCAGACCAATAGTAAATTAGAAACTGGCAAATCTCAATAGAAGAAGAAAATGTCTCAGATATTTCCATGTATGTGAAAGCTATCAAATCTTCAGTCAAACAAAGCATGTACAGCATCCTCAAGGGCAAAACAAAAAGTAAATCGAAACTCAAAGCAACTCACATATAACAAGTTAAACCCCACCTTGAAAGGTATATAAGCAAGGCCCTTAATGCGATCATTTTGTTCTTGGAAACTGATTACTTTTCCAAAACTGTCAACAGTGATCTTGAAAGTACTTTCACAAGTCAAATAGGGCAGCTTTCGATCTTCAGGATAGTTCTTTATATATTCTTCAAGCTCCTCGTAGCTATTCCCTTGTCCCCACAGCTCATACATTCCCTTCACAAGTATACCTGCATCAAAGATTGTTTCTTTAGCACGTTAATGGGTGAAACTGACGCAAAATGGAAAATCAAAAGGGAACAAACTGCGATTGGCAATGCTGCGGGCGACATCTTCGGAGGGAAGATTGACAAAATGGAAAGGAGAATCCGGATGATGGTCTTGAGGAAGCTTCCATTCAACTGTTGAGATTTGAAGGCCTCCATATAGCTCTGCAAGCGACTCAACTTCAGGTTTCCTATAATCCAACAATCTGTGATAAAACACGCATAGATACCACATTCTCCTCCCCCTCCTCCTCCTCCTTCTTCGTCTTCTTCTCCTTCTTCTTCAGACGTCTAAAACCCTAAACCCTTAAGCTGAGCTTGATGGTACCATTTTACCATTTCTATACTCATTTTGGGCTCATAATTAATTATAATCTCGTATCTATATCTATATCTTATTTTATTTTATTTATTTATAGTGTTTAATTTTTATGTTAATAAATAAAAATTCAATTATGTCTAAATTAAATTATATATCTAATAATAAATATACACAAAAGACTTTTTATTTAGACATTTTAAGTATTTGATTATTTTTATTTACATGAATATTCTTAATTAATTTTAATATATTGAAAAATAATCACATATTAAAAAGGAAAATTTTTCAAAAATATTTTCTTGAAAAGTAATTATCAAAATAAATAATAAAATAAAAGTTCAATTTAACAATAAAATTATTTTAAAGTTTTTATACTATTATATAAATAGACATAATATATAATACTCATTTTTATCTCCAAACATGTTAAGATTTTCTATTTTATGAATTATGAGAATCAAGTTGAAAATAAATTATAATTTTTTTTCTAAATCCTAGTTAACATTTTGATAAGTTAGTAAAGAAGTCTAAAATGACGGCTGGTTCGCACAGGAGAATGGTAATAGAAATAAGAATGAATATAATGAAAAATAAAAATGGATATTATCATAATTATGATGGTTGGTTAAGAGAAATGAATTATTATCGTTAAAATTGATAGTGGTTGATTTGTAAAAAATATTAAGAAATAAAAATTAATTATATTTTAATTAATTATATTGTAATTAATAAATTATAATATATTAATTAATGAATGAATTATATTTTAATTAATTATATTATAACTAATTAATTTATTATATTTTAATTAATTAATTATAATGTTTTAATGAATGAATGAATTATATTGTAATTATTTAATTAATAATAATATTAGTTAGAGAATACTGAATCTTACTAAACCGAAAAACTCAACCATTACTTTAGGTCATAGGATAGGAATAAATAATGATGGCAAAACTACTATATTGAAGAATAAAAAATATTGGAGAGTGATAAAAGAAGAAGGCAAATAAAGAAAAGTGTTAGACTGTTGTTAATAATAAATGCGTGCCAAAATATACGAGGAATGAATCCCCTTCCTCTCATATCGAGAGCAATGAAGCAATATTCAAAAATTAGGAATGAAAATATAAACCATACAATTATAATTTTTTATCAAGATTTATTTTTTATTCTATACTCATTTTTCTCTCCTCGTATCCACAAAACAATCACACCTTAAGTTGACTAATCTTTAAACCAAACTACAATTTCAATTTTAACAAATTTTGGGTTTCAGATTTAAAGGCCTAATCGAAAGCCCAAAAAAGTCCAAACTCTAGAAAATTTTAAAGCCTAATCAAATCCAAACCCGACCCGGCTCATTATTATCAAAGAGAAGCTCTAGTTAAAGCTAGGGCCAAACATAGCTTCAACCAAGGAATGGTAAGATAAAGGAAATTCTGAACCTATAGTTAGGATGATGATCAAGATTCAAAAAGATAAAATGCAAAACCAAACACAAGGTGAAGAAATTTAAAGACAACTAGATTGTGATGTCACTGAACTGCCTTGTACAAGGAAACAAAACGGTAGAAGATCCGTTGATACAGAAGGATAAGGTGACAGCTGCATCAGTCACAGGCAATCTGCCATTGGAACTGCAGTTGACAGAATAAAAAGGTCAAAAAATCGGTCAACGCTACCACATATACGTCCTATGTTCTGCTCCAGATTTTCAAAACAAGGGTAACTGGATATTAGATGGATGAGGAGAACTGGATATTAGATTGCTGTGAAGAAGAGAGGGAACCATCTACTTGTAACTAGCAGTCAGTTCCTTGTGCTTAAGTTCTAGTGCCATATACTCATTCTCAAGCTTCATACGCTCATTTTCCAGCCTCATCTTCTGTATCTCCCTGTCTTGCTTCCAGTTTATTGTCTTCCTTTGGAGCTGCTGCTTCTCCAACTTGAGCCTCTGAGCCTGTATCTCTAACTTTCGTTCTTGTAACTTAAGTGCAAGAAATTCCATACGTCGTTCCAGCAATTCAGGTGTCTTACTAGCCTCGGGAGCAACATTATCCAGATCAAGATGGTCTTTTTGTTGAGCGTCTGATTTGCTACTACTGTCCAAATGTTTCAAGGGACTACCAGCATCAACATCTTCAGTTTCATTTTCTCTCAACCTCTTTGTTGAGGCCTCAGATCCCTCACAATGATCCTCAGCTGCAGAATCTTGAGCTTGAAGGACAATGTCATGATCTCTTTGCCTTGATGAATGTTTACCAAACTCGAGTGAACCCCACAGAATTAACTGCAAGGATCGATACAAATCAGGATCATGTGGAAGAAACAACCGATTCCTGTTATGATATGAGCACATCTCTTCGTAAAATAGATGCTTTGAGCTCAAAATTTTCCTTGCTTCCTCCTTTGCCTTCTCAGGAATATCCATCACATATAAAAGCTCTGGCTTCTGTACAACTTTGCAGCAAGTGCCCCTCCCAAGTAGTTCATTGAGTTTCTTATACCTTTTGTTCAAGTCATTAAATTTGTCCTCACATTGCTGAGGTGAAGCATGATAGCCCCTTTCCACCATGACTCTTGACACACATTTCCACTTCCCAATCTTTTGAAGGAGAGAAGACTTTCTTCTCCCAAAACCAATACAATCTGAGGTTCCTTCATCTCCAATGTATGAAAGAGCAGTAATCAAAAGTTTCACCATTTCCTCAGTCCATCTCACACGCTGCCATGTTGATCCTGATTCCCGTTCAGCTGCTGTATGACCATCAAAATTATCAGCATAATTCATTTCACAATCAATACAAGCCATACTTCTCATCATAATTTTTGTGATAAGAAGATACCAGATGGGTTCAGTTCTTCTGTGATCGACACATCTGAAGGTAAACCATCATGAATTGTTCTTTGACCCACAGAAGCACATTGATATAGTTGTGGGTGCTGATTGTCATGAACCTGCATTGATCCGCACAGCTCTCCTGGCATGAAGTTGTAACCCAAAGATAATTCACCTGCCACAATTCAACAGGCAATAATCTAAAAGCAAACAAGTTTTATTAACTCATCAAGTTGATTATTCCATCATCTATACTAAGCTTCCTTTGAAAGTAGAATTTGAGGACTTTCAAAATACCATATATCAGGAATATTCAGAGTGACGCCATTCTTACCTAACAACTAGACCAAAAGACAACCTAGACTGAAACATCTGCAGAGATTTTGAGAGATTGGTCAAATGATGGAAATCACATAAGATACAAATTCATACTAAAAAGCTGTGTGAATTCAAGGAAATATAATTGCACATACTTTTAGCCCAAAGTAAAGAAACCAGAAGATAAACCTCTTTCAAGCATTTTCAAGCTGCAAACAGCAAGGTATCGGATACAAGCAGGAAGGCGTTTCATGATGAAATAGTTTCTATTTCAGTTACAGTATGACGTGAAACGTAAGGAGGTTTAGCCGGCAAGAATTGAGCTGAAACGCCTAAGAAAAGCTCCTTAAAGTAAGTTTGGATTCATATGCACCTGGCAAAAGTAGGAGGAGAGATGGTAGACGACAGTTCTTTTTTGCCACTTGTTAATTACAATAATGAAACGTCTAATATACAGTCATTCATTAATAGATATTTTATGAATGAACAGCTAAAGGTTCTTTCTAATTAGGATCAATGAGGCATGCACAGAATTAAACAGCTAAGGATTTCAGGCTATGAAGGGTTCACATTTGGTATGTATCAGTGGGATCGCCATAATAACCAAATTTTGATTATAGTCCCACAAGGTACATTGAACTTACCTCTAACAAAGTTACAGTGCTTGTTAGAATTAAATGGTTTTAAGATGGACAATAAGCAGTATTTCTTAATAGACAGAAATTTCCTCATTTTCATAAGGAACAATTATCACATCTGCAGATACACCCTCATATTCGATTTATTAGCAGAATGTATAAAAGCACGAATATATATAGGAAAAGAAAGGTAATTAAATGGACAAATTTTCATCAGAGAAGTTGCAGTATACAAAGGCCTCTGCCATCACTAAGACTAACCAAACATTTAGTGCAAGGCATACGCAACTTAAAAAGTTGTGGAAATATGATAGGACTTTTCTCAGTCCTGGATATCCAACTTAAGCAGGACAACCAAAATCCAGCTCCCATAAAAATATCTACAGAACTTATGGAAAAGCAAAGGGCGGAGGACAAAGATGAGTCCATAATCTTCCTTGAAGCAAGATATATTTCATCTTTGTAATATGGGACCTAGAAAACCTATGTATTAACTTATCAACAATACGTACTCTAGTCCATATATTTAGTTGAAATGCATTCCCAAACAAGTTATTTCATTTCTCAATCTTGTATGCAAAGATTTCTTGATATGTAGATCTCAAGACTAGGTTTGAGGTAACTTATTAATATAAGAAATCAAACATAAATGTTTGTTTGCCAAACAAAACCCAAGGACTTGGAACTAAAATTTTATTGCAGCCTTATATACAGTTCCATAGAGAATAGTTTGGTCCATAATATTAGAGGTTCACTCTTAACTTAGTATACTTATGGTCCTTCTATCTTCCCACAAATAGGTAAAATAATCCATAGTAACTATTTCCTAAATCTGCAACAGTTAATTGACTTTAATGATTATAAATGAATGGTAAAATAGCATAAGACCAGGCTATCCAAAGGCAACTAGATATTTAAGGCCAGACTAAGAATCAGTGAGACAGGTATGGTTGTCACTATATTAACAGTACAAGGCCAGATTTCTTAATGAGTGTATCCTTTGGTTTGCATATATAAGATTTTGACAAAAATTTAAACCAGTAATTAATTAATTAACAGTTTCCCAGATCAGATTTTGCAGTTTTTTCTTCTGGACTACAACGAGATGAATAATTATCTCATTTTGGAGAAATCAAAGAATTTCTATTTCATATTCTTTTTCTTAACTACCACAATGCCTCCATATTAAGCTCCTCTACTTGAGCAAATATTCTTAAGTTATAAACAAGCTCAAAAAACTGTAGGCATGGTGAATGGTTCTGACTATGATCTTACGTCATTGTGTTGCTTAGTTAACCATTCCGGTTCCTATTTGATTAAAACAATACTCTGCCTTTCACAAAGTCAGTTACTCATAGTTTGAACTTAAAAAACTCTTAAATTCGAAATCGTAAGTATCAACTATAATTTCCGCACGCTTATAAAACTGCCAACACTACTAACAGGAGAGAAGCAGCAGAACATCAAATAAACCAACATGAATTAGAAAAATTACGCGTGAAGGTGATTAAGTCCATAGATAAAGTGTTGATAATCACCATGATGATGCTTTTATTTTGTGTTGACAACAAGATAATTAGGGAACATGTCAATCCGGAACTTCTTTTTTACAACAACCTCACTTCCATCCCCAAAGGAATGTTAAAAAATTTGGATAATATTCAATAGAAGCCTACAACAGGACAGATTCTGAAGTTGGAAACCACTCAATTACCAAGAACTTGATTTGGTGGGAATCACCAAGAAAAACATTTGTTGTGACAGAGTAAATTGTAGAACGAATCATGCAAATCTTTAATCCACAAAAATTAAAAACACAAAAAGAAATGATGCACTCACTTAAAGAATGACCCAAAAAACCATCTTAGAAACCTCAGGAAGTTCAGATACGTTTCATGTTTGAATATTATCTTTGAGATGCAGTGTTCAACCGACCAAAGCAAAAGCAGTGATATGCAGCTGTACCAACATTTGTGATCAAATGCTACACACTCCTGCATTCATGAATTTAAAGTTTGGAGCTACTGCAATAAATGAAGATTAAACTTAAAGAACTGTTTTGTCCACACTTGAATAAATTTCAAAGAATAATGACTACAACTTCCGGGAGGCAAACTGAGTTTCCATATGCATAAAGAATAGATTTAAGAAGTGGTGATAAAAGAAAGTACCCCAGAAGCCCTATTTGCATATAGATATAAACAAAGGCATGGATCAATAGGTTGCTTCTTCTGCATCTGATGATTGCTTCTCTTCTTCATGCCAGCCAGCCAGCCAGCCAGCCAACCAATTGAAAGAAACATGAGACATCATAAAAAGTATATCCAATACTGCAACAGAAGAATACTAAGCACGTCTAAAGGACTCGCCGTCTCTATCCCTACCTTTAAACCCCTTCCCAGAAAACACCACACCCTCTTCAGAGACCACTACAGACATAAAGCCTACCCACACCAACCCAATATTTCTCCATTATTATTGCTCTCCGACCGCCACGAACCCTTTCTGACCACCAGAACCAACCTCTTCCGCCCCTCATTTTTACTTTCTCAAGAAGAACACAAACAAACCTCTATTCTCCTCTCTCCAAGCATTACACCTCGGTATTTGTCAACTTTACTGTTACTTCGCTTCTATAGTTCTATTCCTATTCATTATTTCTCCTGATTATGAAGCTTTAGGTATAAAGATTCGCGTATTCCATGTAAAACTTCCAAATTGTATTAGGGTTTTTCTTTTAAGTTCTTTTTAGAGGCTTTGATCCGATCAACATGTTTAGTGTCAACAGAAAAGTGTTTTTGGATGTTATTTATATATTTTGGGCTTGGCTTACTTCTATTGTCAATAGTTTAAAAAATCCCTTTTAAATTTGATTTAAAAAGTAAGAACATATTCTTTTATATCTATTTTTTATTTACTTACTGTCGTCATGATCACCCTCAATCTAAAATTTCACAATGAAGTGAAGTTTAAAAAAGTTTGATAGTATACAACTTTACTCTTACACAATAGAGATATTGTTTCCGATAGACCTACATATGTGATAATAAAAGAGTGATGCAGGTTAAAGAGTAAATAAATAAAACTAACACGTTAAATAATTATTTATTATTAAACATATATATTTATTTATATATTTTTAAATAAAATTGCATACTATTAAATCTTCTCACATCTTATATATTAGTACAATTTTTGTTGAATTGTTGATATTATTGTAGTTATATTTGACTTCGTGTGTAAATTTCAAGCTTGTATTATTTAAATATGATTGTTCGGAGGTGATAATTATTTAAAAGAGTTTTTTATAAAAATAGATGAATATTAGTTCAAAAACTTTCTTTATTTATTAATTTTAATAAGAATAATGGAAAATAAATTATTAAATTTCTACAAAATTTTCTAATTATTTAAATTAAATCAAAATTTTAATTTCTCTTATTTATATATTATTTCATGTAAATTTCAATTTACATAAATCTTTTTAATGTATTATTATCTAGAAGGTTACGGGATAACAGGATACCAACAATGATACTATAGAATATACCTCTATAAGAATTCTAAGATACCAAAAGATGTATTCATAATTATACAAATAACATAATAAAATATTTGAAAAAAGAAAGATAATAATACCAGAAATTAATAACAATTTTATAACAAATTAATATTTTAATATTTTTCTTTTATTTTGTTCATAATTTTAATTAATATCAATATAATTACATATTTATTGTACGTATAATTAATTTTATTTATAATAAACTTTTCGAAAAACATAAATAAATGAAATTCATTATTAAATATATTACAATTTAGGAAAAACTAACCTATATAGATAAAATTATGTTTATTAGTACACAGCTTGACTGCGTTTACACGCAACCAAACAGCTGAGCCGAGTAGGGTTTGTTCGACACAAAGAGAACTTCAAAACCCTTGAGCTTCTCTCGCCTGAAGTTATTAAAATCTCTGGTATGCACTAAATCAAACCGATCGGATCTTTTCTTTGTTTACGTTATTTCAATTATTGAACTAATTTTTATTCCTAAAATCTAGAAATAGTTGGCTTGTGATTCGTTTCCTGATTATGATTCTTTCAAATTCAACTGTATTTTCGATGGTTATTTGAGATTTGTGATGTTGGGTTGGTTCTTGTTCCTTTCGTTCTGATCTAGTGTACCTAGGATTTGTGTGGTCGTGATCTGTTGAATAAGGGGATTTCGCAAAGTGTGTTATGTTATAGATTGCTGGATCTTTTGATTTTTACTAATTTTATAGCGAAAATATGCAGTTTAGAAAATGCCAGAAGAGATAGAGTACCGATGTTTTATTGGTGGCCTGTCGTGGTCTACTTCCGATAGAGGTTTGAAAGAGGCATTTGAAAAGTTTGGGCATCTTATTGAAGCTAAGGTGAGAATCATGGTCAAGTCGATTTTGATTCTTAATTTTCCTACTGTTGATTCGAATCTATTTTAGTTGGTTTGTGTATACACTCTTTATGTTGTAGTTGCTACAGTTCTTGTTAGTTGTAAGCCAGTTTTAAGAGTATGTATTGGGATATTTCTGATTTATATCTTTGATTGTCGATCCTTGTCTTTTGGTTGACTAAGTTTGCATGACTAACTTGCATCGTCTTTGGTGATTGATGTACATTAAGATAGGAGGGATTTCATGCTTCCGTAAGCATACTGAGGATGGTTTGAATGGTGAGCTCCAATATTGTTGATTAGGTTAATGGAACCCTTTGTTTGTATAGGTTGTGGTTGACAAATTTTCTGGACGGTCTCGCGGGTTTGGGTTTGTCACTTTTGATGATGAGAAAGCAATGGATGATGCTATTGAAGCAATGAATGGCATGGACTTAGATGGACGCACAATTACTGTTGATAAAGCCCAGCCACATCAAGGCTCTGGTAGGGATGGCAACAGTGACCGCGGTCGTGATCGAGGCCATGACCGTGATAGGAATCGTGATTTTGGCGGTGGAAGATCTAGTGGTGGTGGTGGTGGTGGTGGAGAGTGCTTCAAGTGTGGTAAACCTGGACATTTTGCTAGGGAGTGCCCTAGTGAAGGGGCAAGAGGTGGTGGCAGGTATGGTGGAAGAGATGAAAGGTATGGTAGCAGTGGTGGTGGAGGCGGGGGCGGGGGTAGTCGTTATGGTCCGGACAGAAATGGAGATCGATTTGGTAGTCGTAGTAGGGATGCTGGTGGTCGTGGAACTTCAGGAGCTGATCGATATAGTCGTGATCGTTCTGGACCTTATGAACGTCGAGGTGCGGGGGGTTTTCGTTCTGGATAGATCGCCTCCTAATTAGGTATGCTACTTAGTGTTGGAGTTCTTATATTTCACAGTTTTGACATGATAGTTATATATATCTGTTTATTTTGCAGCTGAGGAACTGGAATCCTTGCTCTCACTGGATGGAATGTCTGCAAGTTTGTTAAAGAAGTTGTGTAATCTTCATTATTGTCTCTCTGGATCAATCTAGTAGATCGGTTACCGAGTGCAAAACTTGGCATAGTATTCAACTGTTTTTGTGTTCCTAAACTGCTGACTACGATGTTTTGCTTCTGATGGATCTTGTGCTTGCTTGACATACACATTCAACTTGGGTCTTAATCTCTTTGAGTGCCATTTTGATGCTGGGTTTCTTGTCACTTGTGCATGGAATTTGCAAAACCATGATTACTGGCCATTATGTCATTGAATTGTCTAGCAATGCAATCAGTGAAGGTGGTTTTGGTCTTGATTTGGGCATTCGGAGAACCATGTTCAGGGTTCCGCCAGAGATTTCCTTCAACTATTTGGAAATACAAGTCTTAAATGTGATTGGCCATTTTGGTTAACTGTGTTTTCGGTATCTCAGTAATTATACAGGAGATTTACGGGTAAATATTTTTCACCTTATGCATGCCAGTTTCTATATTGTAGTCTGCTATCTATTAATGTGGTAAACTTTTTGGCAGGGTTCGATCTTTTGGATATATGATTGGGTATCTTTAGTGCTAATTGGACACTCAGTTTTAACTTTAAAAATGTCTTTTGGGCCACAACAAGCTATCTGCAATTTAAACGAATATAAGCCACCCTCATCTTCTACTGGCGTACTGCTGGAAGATATGGAAGGTTTCCATCTGAATAAATGTTTGACAGGTTGTTTGAAAGCTCCCAATGAGTCTTGAAACTGCCGTCCGTTGTCTTTCTCTGTTATGGCTATCTTTTTCCTCTCCAGGATTCTAGTTTTCACCTTGAATGCGTCCTGAGCATCGTTACGTTGTTTGTTATGCTGGGACGGAGTTACCTGTCAGATGCAGTTTGTGGATTGTGCTTGCCGTTGATTTTCTATTCTGTGGGGTATTATTTGAGAATAATAACCACTGGTTGTTTTATTCTTGAAACACAAAAGAACTGCATAAATTTTCTGTTGCAGTTCTGGAAGGCGAGTTACTTAGGTGATGAACATGGATGAGTGTTCTGAATGACGCAGGTTGACCAGATTTAAGTTCATAAATTTCTGGTTGGCAGTTCTGGGTTGTTAATTGTTTAGGTGAAGTGTCAAACTTGAAGTAGGTTGGTTTTGATGATAGATTAAGCCGTTGGACTATAGTATCTTTGTCTGGTTTCGTGTCCATTTTGTTTTTGCCATTCTTGCCATTCATGTGCCCATTTCGAGGAAATCTCAATTCACATGCATTGTTCGCTTGAATGAACCACCTACTTTGTTACCTTTTTGAGGTTACTTGTTGCATTTGTGTCCTTGGGCTCGTTATTCACGGGTTAAATTATATTTGGTTAGGTTTGAGTTTGACTTATTTGGGGTCGCTGAAAATTAGTTTTGAGTTCGAGTTTGGATTCATATAAAATTGCCAACACTTGGGTTCATATAAATCTTGATATCTACCATTTCTAAAATTTTGAATTAATACCCCATTCTTGATTAAATTTAGTAATTTAATATTAATTTTAAAGCGAAAATTTGTGTATAAATCAAATTTAAACGAAATGAGAACATTTCTTTTAATTAATTTATACAATAACTCGCTTCCATTTAAGTTCGGAAAACATTTCGTTTAAATTCGATTTATACAATAACTTGTTTCCATTTAAATTCGGAAATTGTGAATAAACATTATTTTGCAATATTTAGATCACCTAAAAGCATTTTTATCATATATATTATTTTATTTCTTAATCCACTTCAAGTTATTAAATAGCAACAGTATGTGACCAACTTCTTGTACGTAGAAGTATGCAAGTTACGAAAAAACTTGAAGGATTTTGGGGTTTTAGATTTACTTTCTACGGGGCTTTTGGGGTAGGGTCTTAGGGGTTTAGGATTAGTTCAGCAAAAGTTGAGATTCCTAATGTATATATAAAAAAAATAATTTTTTAAAATTTAGGATCAAACTTTTAAAGTTTTGGCTAATTTTTTAAAATTTTATATAAACTATGTCAAAAGATTATACAAAAATAAAAAAAAAATTTTGACTTAAATTTTATAAAATTTAAAAGATTAGTTATCAAATTTAAAAATATTATCTAAGTGTATTAATTAAACCAATAAAAAAGCCATATCTTCTTAACTTAAAAGACATCGTCTAAAACCCCTTTCTATTGTCCATAATAAGTAAAGAAATTTACAGCTAGAAGTTGCTTTATGCCGCTATGCTGAGACCAAATGGAAGGATTTAGGCAGTTCCGTCTACGAATTGACGGAGAAAAAGGAAAAAGAAGACTATAGTTTTCACCTGCAAATGCAATTCTCCAATAAGTACAGCGACCAACTCCTCCACTACGAACAACTTTCAGTAAAACCCCATTTTTGTGTTTTCTGTTTAGGGTGTATAATTTATTTATTATAACTTAAGAGAAAAAAAAAGAAGAAGGAGAAGAAGAAAAAGCATTCTAAGAGAAGAAGAAGGCAAAGATAGAAAACAGAGCGATAGCTGACACCATTTCCACTTCTACCGCCCACGTTTGGAAAAAAACTGTTTCATTTGTACTACTTTAGTTGAAAAGTTTAAGTTTACTACAAACTTTGTATGCCGTAAACACACACTACCTAGTAAAAGTTGTTAGTTCTGGTATCACTAAACTAGAAAATTAGTACAGTACTCATTATTTTCGAGACCTCCTCGCTTGTCAGCAAGATTCGTACGGAATATTGTTGTTGTCGAATCTTATAAAAAATCATATCCTCGTGTTAGAAGAAGTCAAGGTTAACCCCAGGGCGTGGATGAGTTGGCAGACACTCTTTTTGTTTAAGTGAGATCGCGGATTTGAACTGTCTTTATGTATGCAATCGTTTAAAATTTAGGGTCAGAGTTTGGTCTCTTATAAAAGGCCTATTCGACTCTAGCGAAGATTAATTTAAGTGTGAATGTCTTAAAGGTGCCTCCTCGTAATTAAGACCCTCCTAAACACCTCGTAAAAAACAAAAAAAAAAGAAGAAGAAAAAGGTTAACATATGTTATTTAATGTATCAATAACTCTTTTTTATGTTTAAGATTACTCTCATAATTCATATATATGATATATTGAAATATAAAATAACTTAATATAGTAGTTAATAACATATATAAATTAATCATTACAACAAAATAGCTATTTTTAAAATAATTATGTAATGATTAAATTCCTAATTCGTTGACATAATTATGATTAGGTTATAAGAAAATTTAAAATAATTTATTTAAATCTTAATATGTTTAATTTTTCCTTATTCTTGAATTTCCTTTAAGTTCTTTTAGGTTGCATGTGTTCTCAATTGATTCAAGTAGCTTTTTTTCACTTTATTCTTCTTAAATTTGATATTTCATATATTAACTTATCACTATCACTAAAAATTAAAATATTAATATGTTTTATTATCATCAAATTATAAAGTAATTAGTAGTGAAAATGTGCTTAACTGCTTTCGAAGAGAGGGTTTGGGTTGTTCAGCTAAACCTCCAAACCCGAGCTTAATTCAAAATTTGAACAATTTAAACTTGATTTATTAACTTTGAGCTGATAAAGCTACATCAAGCTTTGTCTAGTATAATTAAAATTTCATTTAGCCCAAGATTTTAAAATTTATAAATTATGAAATAGTATTACTAAAATTTGTTTGTCTTAGTTTTATTGATTTAAATTATGATTCTTCTTAATTTTTATTTTAAATTATGATAATAATTGTCTTTTAAAATGATTTTGAATGTAATAAACTAATAAAAGTTAGGCATATGTATATGATAGATTAGTTTTCCTAATCTATTAATTTACTAAATAATTTATTTACAATATATAATTTATTACTTATAATTAGTAATTATAATATTAATCCTTTTTTTTCTTCCATACATCGGAAAAAAACATAGAAACGTTACATGACTAATACGGCGAAACTAACCCCATCATCGCGTTGATGCCCATGACTAGAGGGTTAATCGACATCGTCTTGCTGGTTGGAGTAGACAGAATAGTAAACACCGCTAGAGAATCCACCTCTAATTCATCTCGACGATAATCTAGATATTCCAAACAAGCTAGAGTCTAAAGAAAACTCCTCAAAGTTCCACAAGAAGAGGGGAGTACCAGTCAATATTCGAACAAAGCCGCCAAGCTAAACGCTTGTACTATTTCGATATAATATTAATACTTTTTTTAAACAAGTGATTGAATACTTTTTTTTAGAATTATATTTCGTTGTAATTATGATATTTCTATTATTATTCATACATTTATGTATATTTTATACAAATATATGGACGAGAATTAACGTAACAATTTGGTATAAGAGAAGATTTGATGTAAATTTTTTCTCGGTGCTTTGAGAAGCTACGCATGTCATGACGTAGAGTACAACAGTTCAACCGCAATCTCACTTCTCACAGTAAATGCCATTACCACCTGACCTGACCTGACCTGACCGTACCCCTCTGTATTTATATATGTGCCTTATGTGTCAAAACTCCAATTACCACACCAATTCAATTCAATTCAATTATAACCATCCTTTACGCTCTCTCTCTAGTTCCTGCTCTTGCCTCTCTGTGGCAGCAGCAACAGATACTGGTTGATGCTTAAGATTGGTACGTTTTGGAGATTGAGAAGAAGAAGAATATGGTGCATGGATTGAAGCCTACGGTTCTGATGGTGGTAGTGCAGTTCGGATTTGCCGGAGTGAACGTGCTCTACAAATTGGCGGTTAACGATGGAATGAGCAGGAGGATTATTATTGCGTATCGGTTTGTGTTCGCCACCACTTTCATGCTCCCTGTAGCTATCGTCTTCGAAAGGTCTGGTCTAGTTCCTCCTGTTCAAATCTTCCATTTTAGCACATATTGTTTCTAGAAAAATAGAAGAAGGTTCTTCCTAATAAATCTTATTACTTTCTAGAAGAAAATTATTTACCATAAACCGCTGTTTAAGGTTGCGTCAAGCTTTCTTTTTCCTCTCATATATGTTAATTACCAAAACAAGAAAATTGAGTAGAACAAACTTGCAATAATTATTATTTTAAGTATATACTAATTAAATAAATATTTCTCTTATTAGATATATAATTATTTAAAATATTATTAATTATTTAAAATCTGTCCATTTTATGTTAAATCTTTTAATATTATTATACTGAAAAGTTCAACTAGTATGCAACATTACCCTAATTAATAAAAATAAAAATGTTGTTTTTAATAATTATTATTTTTAAAGTAAAAATTAAATAAAAATATTCTCTTATTATAATTATAAAATTAATAATTATTTTAGAAAGTTTCTTAATATTATTACTAATATGGTATTATTTGGAACAGGAAGAACAAGCCAAAACTTAGTTGGATGATACTCGTTCAAGCGTTTTTTACCGGATTATTTGGGTAAGTGATTTACTTATATTAATACATTTATCATAATTTGATCGTTATCGTCATCGATCGTCATTGTCATTACACCCATTTCAAAGTTTCGTAATAAAGCAAAATTTAGGAAGATATGATAGTAAGCAATTATATAAATAATTTGATATATTATTTAATTTTAAAATGTTTTTTATGAAACGGAGAGTAAACTTTCGTAATAAGCTTCAACTGTAAAACTACGTCGTGTAATTGCATATAATTACATATAGTATGCATGCATGCCAGTTGTTATCATCCAGCCGAAGCTAGCTTTTGTACGTGACTCTTACCAATACGCTAACTATTTTACACCTACTTACCGTTAATTAAATACAACGCGTTTTGATATTTTTATTTTGAAAATATCATTATGTAATCCTTTTTATGAATTACTTAATAAGTAATATCATGAATAAAATTTATTAAAAATTTTAATAAAAATAAATAAATAAGTTATTTCCTAACTTATTTATTAAAACTGGGTAATCAATTTGTGAAATGTAGGGGGTCATTGGCACAAAATTTGTACCTGGAAGCCTTGGCTCTAACATCCGCCACCTTTGCTGCTGCCATGGCTAATCTGGTTCCAGCCATTACATTCATCCTGGCCGTCTCTTTCGGGTATGTAACAGTAAACCCGACCCGAATCGAGTTATTATATATATCGGATCGGATCAAATCATGAAATCGGGATATTTATTTGAAAAATTTTGTGTTCAGGTTGGAAAGAGTGGGGCTAAGGTCCTTAACTGGAAAGGCAAAGGTGATGGGGACGTTATTGGGAATAGGTGGAGCAATGCTTCTAACTTTCTACAAAGGGCCAGAGCTGGACATGTGGTCAACACATATTGACCTTTTGAAAAATGGAGGAGGACACGTAGCATCACCGTCATCATCATCGTCTCCTTCGTCTCCTCAGCAGCATCATCATCGTGCCTTAGGCTCTCTGTTGGCTATAGGAAGCTGCATTTGCTATGCTCTCTGGTTGATAGTCCAGGTAATGTGATTTTATTAATTGCTCATCACCCAAATTCTCTCTTTTCGTTTATTTTCTCAATTAAATTCAAAATAATTATTGCATAATCTCGTAAATTCAAAATGATTTATTATTTATTTTAAAAAATCTCATATTTCTCTAAATTTACAATAATAATTTCATAATTAATGTGAAATTACAATTTTCAAATGTAAAAAATAAAGAAAATTATATTAATCTGGTTATTAATCATGAATAAATATTATTTATCAGGCAAAAATGAGTGAGAAATTCCCATATCCTTACTGGAGCACTGCTTTGATGTGCTTAATGGGATCAATTCAGGCCATCATCTTCGCTCTCTGCATGGAAAAGGATTGGTCGCAATGGAAATTAGGCTGGAATATTCGACTTCTCACTGTAGCTTATTCGGTATTTTATTTATTTTTTAACATATATATATATATATATATATATATATATAAACACATGCATTTTTTATTTTTTAAAATCATAGTAAATAATTAAATATTTGTTTGGTTTAGGGGATAGTGGCTTCAGGGTTGATGGTGACACTGATAGCTTGGTGTGTGAGAATGAGAGGGCCGTTGTTCGTATCAGTCTTCAATCCTCTAATGCTTGTTTTGGTTACGCTTGCCTGTTCATTACTAGTCGATGAGAAATTGCATCTTGGAAGGTATCACTATCACTTTTTTTTTATGCCTCTTATATCTAAAGCAATTACTATGAGATTATTGTTTTTATTAATCCAAGAACTTTCTTTCAATATTGCATAGAGTCATTATAAACCAAGATTTTGTCTTTACAAATTTTTTATCTTAAAATGACAATGAATTGAATTGAGATTGAAACAAATGTGACAAACTTAATGGATTGAAGCTCAATCGAGTATTAGTAATTGAATCTAAATTTGATTGAAATTGAATAATTGAATCCGACTGTTTTAGAGTTTCTAACGTACCAAAATATTTTTAGTATATTTGTTAAATATTTATGAATAACTATTCCAATTTGAAACATAATTAATCTTAGTTATTTTGTTTGCAAATATGATGAATTAATTAATTATATTCAAGTTAAATCGGATATAAATTTAATTAAGTGAATTAATTCGGAATTTGATAGAAATTGAATAAGTGAATCAATTTTACAGTTGTTACCATGAATGTCTTATCATAATAATTTGAAATTGAAATATCCTCTTTAGTTTTGAGTTAACCACTTGTGCTTAGATACAGAAGATGGAATATTATGATCCACTAATTTGCACTTGGGGAAGTGCAGCATAATTGGTGGTGTACTTATTGTTTGGGGACTGTATGTGGTTCTGTGGGCCAAAAGCAAGGAATTGAAGAAGTTGAAGAAGCAACTGGAATTACCTTGTACTTTAACTCCTTCCAAAAGTAGT
>JAOQMQ010000195.1:1660217-1682687 GCA_027563845.1 Erythroxylum subrotundum
TTTTAAAAATTTAACACCATATAATATGTTTTCTTTTTATCCAAAATCACGAGCACCAAGCATAAGAAAATTACCAAGCTATAATTCTAATAGGAGCCGCAAGTGCTTTGATGCTCTAATTTCATTTAATGGCTATTACTACCTTTCCTTACTGTTCCATTCTAATTCTACGTGGGAAAATGCCAAAAGATAAGATAATATTCGGAAAATTGGCACATCCCAAAAAATAATTGAGCCTTAGAAGATTATATTACAATTTACAGATTCTCCATCTCCCCAGCTGGAGCCCCTCTGAATCTGATCCTAAATTTCATACTTGTTGAGACCACAATCTTATCAGAGCAGCACACTCCCTCTTGATTGGCAAAGCAAAACTGTGCATCAGACATCACTGTTTAAATATGTTTTCCGACATCATAGGAACAATGATGCCACAGTTTCTTTTGGTTATTTCACCAAGCCAAAGAAGAAAGAACTCAAGAAGGTCCCTTCTTCCCACCTCCAGCTGCAGAAGCATCAATCCCCCAAAAATTCAGTTCACACATGCTGTGTCACTAAGCTACCCGATGTCAGTATATTCTGGCAATGACGAAAAATCTTCTAGCCCCGAGACAAAACCAGGAACATAGTCATGCGGGAGAGGTTCGGAACATTGAAATGCAAAAGGATGCTCCTCGTCTACACCTGGAATGCATACATTATCCCTCTCATCAGTCCAACCATTGTCAATGTCGGTCAATGCCAAGTCAAACCTCAAATTTGGATCACTGGATGAGACTGTCTGAAATGGCTGTGCGGCAGAATCGGTAAACAGGTTGCGCAGCTCACCATGCTCCACTGAAGTTCTCTTCAACTTTGATCTAGGGGTCTTCATGGAGTCAGAAACAGTGAGCTTGTGCTTACCCAACGGTGTTAATTTCGAAGATGAGCGCAATTTGGCATCACTTGGTGAAAAAGCACCTGATGGCCAACCAAGGCCGTCTTCATTGGAAGACCTTGCCACCTCCCTAGGTTAAAAAAGGTAGGCTTTATTAACAAGTTCATCAAGCACTCAACCCATCACTATAAAACCGATATGAATCACATTATATCAGAGAACTTGAGCAAACATCACTTTTCCAAGATCAAAAAACTTGAGCTAAATGCATTATAACATCTATTCATAAACAAATTCGAGGAATCCCAATATCATAGTAGTGCTCTTTACTGAATTTGCAAATCATAGTAGTGCTCTTTACTGAATTTGCAACATACTTGGACAAACAGGTTCAATGGCACAATTTCCCCCATAAAAAAAAATCATGATTAAAGTCTTAGTGTTCCAACAGATGATCAAGAATGTGGATCTTCCAAGAAGCATACCTGAATCGACTCTCAGCCATGTTTGTGGAAGTTCTTAGAAGATGGTCTTTAACATCCTCGTTCACGGATGGTTGTCGGTCTGAGCCTGGTATTGACAAATGTAGGACAGGAGGCACTGGAAACATAGAATCAGTTTCATCCTGTTGAAACTCCAATGTTACTTCGAGATGTTCACTGATAGTTGGAGCATCTTCTATCTGGCTGGGAAGAGAGGCTGCATCATCTAGACATCTATTGTTCGAGTCATGAAGTGCAGCCACTAGCAATTTGCATTGCCCCACATTGGTGAACTTCATCCTTTTTTGAGGTTCCTTCGTTAAATTTGAAGATATTTGATCGGCATAAGAATTTATATACCCTCCACCGTAATAAAGACCATTCCGAGAATATGAGAGATTTTGAGAATGCTCAATGCGAGATCTCATCCTCCAGACGGAGGAAAGTAGGAAAGTAAAGTGCTTCTGGAGAAGTAACTCATTATCTGGCTGTTCAGCAGCAACATTTAATAGCATTCGAATATTGTCCTGCAAAAATGAAATATGTCAACACATTTTCTTTGAAATCAAAGCTCTGTTGTACCACTTGAAGTCAGGAACTCAGCAAAAACTATGCCTATAAGTGAAATGTGCGAGGAAGATAAGAATAAAGTTTATTGATAGCTCCTCACAAGACCACGGGTCAGCATACAATGTTACTAATCCCCAGCATCAATAAGACGAGATAATTCAAAAGTCCAAATGGCATAACTCCGGAGTACCAACTTCTATTTATCTCTAATTGTATACGCCAAATTGATTGCAAGAATCATTGGATGTCCTCAGCAGAACTAGTTTCCTCATAAAGAATGCATAAGATACAATGAAAATTTAAATGATTATTTCCACTTACCTCAGTAACCTTAAGGATGGCTTTGCCAGACCCCACGTTGCCTGTCTTATCATTAATCTGATTTTCAGATGCAGATAAAATATATTTTTGGATCAGTTCCCTATATCTCTCACAACAATGGGTAGGATGGCGATATCTTCCCCTGTAAAACCCTCCAGCAGTCATTCCATAGAGTGTATCACTAACCAAGTTCCAATTAGGGCCATATTCATGAATAACAGCACATATTATTGCATCCTCCTGGGCCAACCATGAATCGGGTGGTGGAACATAATCTTTTGACCAAACATTCCCTTTTTTCAACTTCTCTGATTTTATAGTCAACACCCGCTTTACTGGCATTGCTGTAATGGAGATTTTTCCTCCCATTTTGCTCCTGTTTGCTGGTCTCTGTTCAAGATCAGTAACATCTGTATAATGTTCTCGCAGCTTAGACATACTCAAATCCAAATCTGGAGGGCATATATCACTACGCGTAATCTTGAATTTCTTAGACTTCTTCCCTAAGATCTTCTCAGCTTCAACAGCATGAGTGACCTCTTCTTTCTTGCGCTTTTTATGAACATTTGAATATACTGACACTGAATCTGAGCAAGTGACATCAGTTGTATCATCATCCATGGACAAAGTTTCCGCCGATGGCTCTTCTTTCACATGTCTCATTTCAGAAGTCAAAGATCCTTTCTTCAGAGATTTGAACTTCGCCTTTTTTGTTTTCTTTTTAGATTTTGGTTTAGGATTGCTCGACAATTCATTCCTGCTTAGAGAATACAAAATATCTTAACAAGTCTCGCTCTTCAAAGTACCAATATCTAGATGCAAGGAAATATGCTTTATATGCTACTGACTTCCAACACCATTATACATTTGAATCATCATCATTCTTTTGTATACTAACTATAACAAGGCCTCCATTGAATTATGGCTTTTCAAGGAAATCCATATGGTTTGCATTAAAAGTTGTAAAGAACTCCAAGATGTATCTTAAAATATAGTCCTCTTGTACTTAGATTTTAAACACCATTGACCAAGAAAGAGCAATAACTCCCAACATAAGAACTTAAGGATGAATTCAAATAATCTTACATCGTAGTCTCAAAATCTCCATTTTCTTCCTCTTCCTTTGCATTAGCTTCAGCCTCCAGTTCTTCCATCAACTAAATATCATTAAACGCAAAAATTAGAATCCCCAAATGAACAAAGAGATTACTCAGCTGTTAAAAACACACGCAATATCTATCATCATATTAGTAAAGCTATTCACCTGATGTTGAGCTAAGGCCTCCACTTGCTGTCTGTAGGCCTCAGTAGCAAAATCAGCATCCCATCCTAATATCGTTGTACAAACCAATGCTTAGTATGTTCAAATTCATCAGGAAATGCCTTTGAAATAATGAGACGTAAAACAATTTAAATACTCGTAGAGAAGTACTACAAATTTACTTTATGCACGAAAATTGAAAATACAAAAATCGCAAACAACCTTACCTGACGCATACTAACAAACAAGCTACTCCCAATGTCCTCATAAATAAAAAATGCAAAACATGCTCGGATTCATGAAGGAACAAAAATAGAGAATTATTCAAACAACAAATGCTTACTTTCATACACAAGCGGTTCCTCGTCGTCATCAATCTCTGCTTCCATTTCCTCTTTATACTTCTCAATGCGATCAAGTTCCCATTCAGCCTCCTCGAACTCAACTTGAGAGTCTATTGCAGCTTTGTTTATTATTGGATCCCAGAGTTCCATAAATCGTATTGCGTACCTATCAATTGGACGTAAATGATTCTCAAACGATGAGATAGCTTGTCCAGCAGCAGCTGCCGCTGCAGCCATCTGTTTGACATTAGCCAACATGTCAACATCGTCTTCGTTGCTAGCAAAAGTTAAAGTCTTCTCTTCAAAGGGAACAACTGGATCAACATTGACAACACTTTCTCTATTATAAGGTGTCATCTCCAGGTCGGCAGGTTCATCAGTTTTTACATCATCATCAATCGCATACTCATCATCCTCCAATCTCCCAATGGCTTCTTCAGTAAACTCTTGGTTGTCCACAGCTTCTTCCTGCTCTACCTTCTTCAAAGCCATGTAATCTGCTTCATCCTCAGCATATTTTAAAGCAGCCTCAACATCTGCATTTGACAAGGAAATCCCGTTTCCATTATGATGGTTCTTTTCCTTTTGAATATTCTTGACTGGAAGGGCTTTAAGTCCAGAGAACAATTCCAAGGGATCGAGCTTCTTAAAAAATTCAGTATTGTAGCTGCCACTCTGTATAACTAGATTATCAAGAGCACGTTTCTGATTCGCTTTCTTTAGGATATTTTCTTCTATAGTGTTCTCACTGATTAGCCTGTAGATATGCACTTCACGAGTCTGCCCTATTCGGTGGCAACGATCTTGAGCTTGCTGATCCATGGCAGGATTCCAGTCACTATCATAAAATATAACTGTATCTGCCCCTACTAGATTGATGCCAACACCCCCACTACGTGTAGACAAGATGAACAAGAAGATTTTGGGATTAGTGTTGAATCTTTGCATTAACGTTTGCCTCTCCTCTGGCTGAGTGGATCCATCTAAACGCATATAGGTGTACCCATACAAATTTATGAAAGCCTCCAAAACATCAAGCATCTTAGTCATTTGGGTGAATATCAATGCTCTATGACCTTCGGATTTTAACCTTCTGAGCAAAATTGCCAGCTCTTGCAACTTACCACAATCAAACTGAATTAGTCGTCTGTCAGGAAAATAAACTTGCCTCCGTACAATTGCAGGTCTAATAGGTGAGAGTAGAGGCAACAACATTTCAGAACATCTTTCCTTGTACGTTGGATGCAGAAATACAGAAGTATCTGCCTTACTACTACACCAACAATAAGGTATTGGGGCTCGTGCAGCTGGTATTGCAAACATAAAAGACTCGACAAGATCAATCATCCTCTGAAATCGTTCAATGGGTGAAAGAACAAGATCAGCAAGCTTAGAAGAGAATAAATAAGATTTTCCTTCAACCTTTTTTCTATGAATAGCATGAGCAGGAAGCTCCGATGTGAGAAGTTCACGCATGGTTGTTGAGTACACGGGCCTTTTCTGACACCTCAAGGAATTCCACCATGCAACAGATGCTGCTCGTTCCTTCGCTTCTTGTAGCCTCTCCTGCACTACTGCCTTCCTTATCTCTTCAAATATATTTGTTTCGGGAAACCTCTTGCAATGTTTAAATCTAGGCCCAATTTCATCTATGCTATCAACGTTCACACGCTCCGTGATCAAACTTCCAGGGGTTTCAATAGCTTTTACCATATCGCTCTCCCAAGAAGTCATGGCAAAATCCAGATCAGTAAAAAGAAGACCCAAATTATGGAGGTCTACAGTTGAAAAGGAACCAGATGAAAGCATTGAACAAACCAAAGAACTTAATTGAATGTCTATACCAGCCATATCAAAAGAACTAATAATTGGGCGACCTTCAAATAAGTCAGGATGGTTGCAGACTTTACGAAGTTGCATTATAATGCTAATCATCCCAAAAAAGTTGGCACTAGCAAGTGTGGCTTGCGTCTCCGAACTAGCAATGAAGTCCTCATACAAGTTCCGCTGCCTTCTTGAAAGTCTACAAGAAATGACATGCTCATGTTTTAGGGGAAGCTGCTTCTCTACATCCCTTTTCAATCGACGTAATATAAATGGACGGAGAACATTATGTAGACGATCAATGACTTCTTTGTTCACTCTTTCTTGTCCCTCCACCATTCCTGCTATTGGATTACAAAACCAATCTTTGAATTCTTGATGAGATTGAAAAATGTGAGGCATCAGGAAATGCATTAGTGACCAGAGTTCCATGAGATCATTCTGAAGGGGGGTGCCAGTTAGTAGAATACGTCGCTTGGAATTGAAGTTTAAAAGAGTTTGCCATCTTTGAGATTTCCAATTTTTTATCAGATGGGCTTCATCCAAAATCAAATATTTCCACTTCTTCCTCTTGAAGACCTTAGAATCCTGTATTACCAATCTGTAAGTTGTAATACAGACATGGAAAGAATTTGGTTTCATCCAACCTTGCCTCTTAAACTTGCGCTCCTTTGCACTGCCAAAGTAGGTTAGAATCTTAAAAGCAGGACACCATTTAAGGAACTCTGTTTCCCAATTAAGCATGACACTTGTTGGAACTACAATGAGATGGGGACCCCAAATTCCTTTTTCACATGCCAGGTGAGCAAGCAGAGCAATAGTCATGATAGTCTTGCCAAGCCCCATTTCATCAGCTAAAATACCATTTAATCTTTTCTCATACATTGTAACAAGCCAATCCAGACCAATATGCTGATACTCACGAAGAGGGTATTTGAGAAGGAAAGGAAACTTGGTGCGCACTTTAGTTGTGGAGAATGTATTGCCTGTTGGCTGTGCAGATCTTGCAGCTGCAGCAGCATCAGCAATCCTGTCTTCACTGTCCATTCTTTCTGAGATATTTTCATCTCCACAAACTTGGTCTTCAACAAGGGGATGTACATCTTGCAAGGATTCACCAGGTAAAACAGGTTCATTAACAGAGTTCTCTTGGTGATTCAGCTTAGCATCCTCACCTTCTTTGGGTTCTACCTCGTTCTCTGACAAAGCGGATTCATATTCAGATTCATCCTCTGAAGCTTCACTATTGCTGCACTCCTATTTAAAAAACATCAGTGATGCATGGCAACCAAAATGTATATGCCACATCTAATAAGCAAAAACAGTCAGTTTAACCTACCTTTTTATACCTTGCAAGCAATTCTTCCACAGGAATTTCACTCTCCTTTTGCAGTAATGATACCTGTTAATTAGTAGCTATATTCAGCTCACGTATCAAATAAGCAATCAAACAACAAGCACTTCAGAAGTCCTAAATAATTTCATAACAGTCATTAGCTACCTTTGCCATCTATAAAACCATCAAAACTAAAGAACAAGATATATATGAAGCACTCTTACCTCATCTATAGCATTTTTTGGATCTGTTTTCGCCAGTTCATCCTCCTCTGACAAGGTTGTCTCATCATCCTGATCATTGAAGCCAAATGATAAATGTTAAGACATTTTGCAAACCCATGTAAGCCACATAAACACAAGCAGAGATTATTTTGCTTGAACTTTCACTGGAAAAAGAGTAATGTCATTTCTCATATCGACTACCACTTCTTGAGTACCCAAAACTTCTCAAACGAAAAAGGAAGATAAACCATAAGAGAAAACAGATGCAGTCATTGAGCAACAGATAACTATACCTTTGCAAACAGAAGAAACCCTTGTAAATTAGAAATAAGATAGTCAATATCAGTAAATATATCTAACCTTCAGAGCACCAAATCATTATGTTGGGACAATTGCAAATACAATGTGCTTGAGCTATTACAATGAGTCATAAACAGATAAAGTGCTGCATAATGAAAGACAAGCTACCACATTAAGTACCTTTTCCTCCCCAGTAGTTAGTACGAAATCACCATCTTCCTACATCATATAGGGAACAAGTAAATGATGTTAAGCATAGGAACAGTATATAATCACAGATAATGCAAATACTGAATGTGTAGGCGTCATAAAGGAACAAAACAATTAAAACCGTCACCCATCAATACAACCCCAACATTATTGGATTCCAAATTCAAAACAATGCCTATAATACTTTCTTCAAATTCTAGTAATTCCCCTGCCATTACTTATCATCATCATAAATCAAGCAATCCCATCGCCTACTTGAAGTATGGTACCGGTATTTACAATCTTTATTTCCCTATTATATTGCTCAATATGTTAATGAACACTATTACCAATCTCATTGGCTCAAATGGTTACCATAAGTATTTCTGAACCCCTCCCCCAACAAAACCAAAAAAATGCCTATGAAGGACTAATCCATTATTTCTTTCCTCGCCCCAAACATACCAATATTAGCGCTAATGGTACATAATGAAACTCGTTGGTCAAACAACTATTCATAGCTCCTAAAGGAAAACAATAGGATTAGACAGTCAGAAGGTATGTTGTTAAGATAGACTGGAGAAAACATGTTATGAGAAGTTCAAGATAAAAACCGGACCTAAAGAAGCTTGCTATATGATTATATATTAAGGATTGGACATTCTGTTTCTCCATTTTATCTTATTATATACTATATATTATATATTCAGGGGTTATCATATAATTAAGGATTAGACACTCCTGAATATATTTATAACTAACAAAAATTGCAAGAAACAAACGATACTCCTCGGTAATTAACAACATTAGCAATATGGATAGTTAGGATATTTAAATCATATGGAAAATCATAAAGGTCAACAATTTCATACCAAATTTCAACGAGAAAATTCATAAAAATTTAGGCATGCGGAGCAAGTAGTAGTCAACAGAATATAAAGGAAAAGAATTAAAAAGGTCAACAGTACACACATTTTTAAGCAAAGAGAAAACACATTTGTATGTATCGGTGCATATGCACACACTCAATGACGCGCACAGCCTTTACCTGTTCTTCATTGAAGTCATAAGGCATATTATGCTGTTTTATTGGCTTCCCAAAATTTTCTGATCGATCTCTGCTTTCATAACTTGCAAATTCAACTAAATGTTCTGATTTGGACAAGGCTCCATTATTTTCGGCCTACAGTAAGCAAATAGATATTATGTTGAGCCCATTGAACTGACTTAATAATAAAAAACTGGAAACCATAAACACATACAACTTACACAACGACGACCACCAACAAGTGTGCTTTTCATGTCACCATCTTTAACATCAGAATGATCATTTCCCTTTTCTGCAGAAGTTTCATCTTTAATAATCCTGAGATTTGTTAAGTTTAATATAATATCAGTCAATCAGAGTTTCTTAGTCTCACCAAAGGTTTCCTCCACTGTAGAGGCAGTGGCTCTGGTTTCAGACTTCTCTGAATCACTACCTCCACTAACTGCAATATCAGGTATCAACAAAAAGAATAATTAAAAGAATAACACTGCAGAAAACAAAACTGCTTTCATTATTCGACCCCGAAATATAGAAGAGACAGATAACCAAAGAAATGGACTATTGAAAAAGAAATCCATAAACACAATATTTCAAAATTTTATTCCTCATGCAGCATCACACATAGTCAACAAAATCAATTCCAGAACAAACTTGTAGAGCAAACTCCATGTCCCAAAACTCGGAAAGAGTGAAATCAACTCACCTTCCTTTGCCGAATAACGTTTAAGCAATTCCTCAAGTGGGAGATCAATTTCATTCTGCAAAGCTGCCAATTCTTCTTGTCTCTCTTCTTCAGTTATAAGAGCCTCATCTTCCTCAATAGTGTGCTCATCATCTTCCTAGAACAAGATCACCAAATGTCAATTATAATCTCATGGCAGTAAAAATGCATGGAGAAAACAAGATCATAGGTTTCATAGAATTCACAGAAAAATTGGATCAATGTAGCTTAATAACACCAACATAAATAATTGCAAATCAGAATCCATAGTTCAAATCATCAAAATAACAAACAAAATAGGGACACTGAATTTCTCAACCTACATCTACCCCACTCCAATCATTCTCTCTCTTTCAAATGTTATATTCCTCATGGAATAGTCAGATTTTAGTAACACTTATAGAAGTGAACTATTTTAATCATCTGACCTTTCTTTTTACTGAAGTCGACTATCCAAGGCATAGTAATGAAGTCTTCTCGGTTAATTCCATTAGAGAGTTCTGTTTTTTTATCATTAGAACCAAGTCTTTCCAGTTAATTCTGTTACAGAACTCAATTCATCTACTTACAACTGAGTAACATATTTAGTAAAAGGAAACTAAGATAATTACAACAAAAATACATGATGGGTGGCTGAAAAGACAAAATGTTGTTTTCTAAATTTGGTAAAAGTTAACAGGATGAACTTGATTGGAATTTTGAAGAATAAAACATGAATAAAACCATTTGATAGAAGAATTGAGACATGAAAGCAGGATAAGACGGAGACTGAAAAAGAGGTTATCCCAACTTGTATTTTAGAAATAGATCTTTAATTATTTTTAAATTTTGATAAATCTCATTTCAACTCAAATATTTTCTCAAAAAGATGTGATCCTTAAAAAGGTACATAAGATTATCTCATAAGCAATAAAGATCTTTCTAGCTCAATGAATATGAAGAGATGACGACTCATCACTGCTCCTGATGGAATTTTTCCAAGGATTTGAGGCTGCAGAAGGCCATCCAACCAAAGACTTCGGTGTATTTTCTTTGGAAAACAAAAATTGATCACAGTTTAATTATAGAAGTAGCTTTTTTCATGTACTTGTGTTGATGTATTCCAAAATTTATAGTTAATTCTATATCAGATAGAAGTAGCTTACAATCGAACCCAATATCCCCCATTATTTGTATTTCCAAGATCAAACGGAAAATGTAGACGACAAAGTAACACTCATCTAATTGTTTCTAGGGACATGATGCTCTAACAATAATCACAATTTTTTAATTACACAGCTTTTGTAAGTTGTGAGTACATTTTCTACGTTACTCCTTATGTGAAGGGTTTTGTGGCATTCAAAATAATACAAAAATGCATAGAGAAAAATAGAAACTCACAGATTCATCCTCTGATTGCACATCAAAGTCCTCATCATTTTCAGCAGCATACAACTGAGGCTCTGGAATGACAAAGAAAGGAATATGGATAAGAAGATTTACATGTTTCTGCAAAACCAATTAAGGATATTTTGGATGATGTGTAAAATAAAAAATCTAATAGAAGAGCAAACAGTGAATCACAAGATGTGATCTTATTCCATTGTGGTTTGAACAAATTGTAATTAAATATAGACTTAACTATTAAGTTCGATTTATTTATTCATATAATAATTATTAAATTAGATTACCGATATCACTTGGACTAACAATTATAGCATTATATTGCAACAATCAATTTAAAAATTTGAAATTAAATGTTATTCAGAGTTGTTCGGCATTATTCTATTATTATCGTATCTGATCTTCTATTGACACCATTATGAACCAGTTTTAATATTCTGTTTGAAATTAAATAAAAACACATAATTCTGTTATTGTCGGATCCAGTCTTCTACTGTTATCATTATGAATCACTTTTAATTTGAATTAATGAAAAGATAATTTAGTGATCCTTCTCCAACAAATCATTAAGTTTCTATTTATATACTACAATTGGACTAATGATTTAACTATTAAGTTACTTAACCAACCTGTTTTTCAAATTATACATTGCACCATCTTTGATAACCGCACTGGTAGGTAACTTCAGACATTTTTTGTCTAATCAAAGTGAAAAATGGATGGTTCCATTAAAAGGCAGTTACCTTGTACTGTCCATTACTTCCTACCAAGCATCATCTTAGTAACGATACTAAAAGATATATATAAATAAGCCTCTGCTTACCATCATTAGACTTGGAGGGCCCATCACTATCTTTTTCGTCACTTTCCCTCTCAGCGATACCCGTTTGATTCAGCACAGGATGTGGCAAATATGGCTTATCCACTAGATTCTCTGCTAACATAGTAGAGTACCTAAATGTAACCCAAGAACAATCAATTACCTACAAACCAAAAAAATACATGGACCAAGCTCCATTATATTAAAGGGAGACAACCTAGAATCACCTCTCAGTTTGTCCTAAAAGAAACTCGAGCTGCTTATCAAGTGCCTTTTTCTTTTTCTCATCGAGCTCCATCTGGTGCTTATAAAGTACCTGGAGAAACAAGTATACAGTTTCAAACCCTCGCACAAGCAATAAAATCTCGCACAAAATGAAGCAATAAAGGATACTTGCCAGCTTTTCTATTTTAGTCCAGAACTTCTTCACATCCTTAGAAATGTTAAGTGCAACTTTTCGCAAACGTTGTTCCTCTTCCTAAGCACCGTGAAAAGCTCACATTAACAATCATATAGATAAATGCTGATAGTGAAATTCATATTCTACTTGTTGATTTCTAAAATCCATGGCCAATGTCAGTCCATTCTTCAATTACTGCAAGCCCTTTCACAGGTAACCTATTATAATTTCCAGCGAAAAAGGCCCAAGAAAAGGAGAACCTTCAATTTCCTTTCACCCCTGGTGACCTGATCTACCATGCCCTTGCTGGCTCTCAATGCAACCTTTTTCGCCTGAGCCAATTTCCACTTCCTCTCAGACTCAAAATCCTGCAGACAACCAGCTTGATTAAGAATAAGAACTCACAAAATATGCAGATAAAGCTTATTCCCTTCAAAGTAACGACCAAAACAATCAAATCTTGAAGACCTCAACTGGTCAATTACCTTTGACAACCAAATCATCTCTTCCAAAACATGATCCCAATGCGTTTTAGGACGACGGGGCTCCCTTGGAGCTTCAAGTGCCTACAATTGGATTTAAATCATAAAATGAAAGATAAAAAAAGAGAGAAAAGGCTGGCACCAACTAATCAGAGACTCAGCCACTAGCATATTTTAAACTTCTAGAATGAAGCGGCATCTTCTACCTTTGGTTAACAAGACAAAACCTACAGCCTAAGAAATCCTTTCTACTCCTTGAATTTAGTCCTAGAAAAATAATTTTGCTGTGTTTCACCCTATCAAGACGATCAAATCCAATACAAGCAAGAGAAATTGAACCATGATATCACAATGAAGACTAACAATGAACATATTCGGGAACCCAAATAGCAAATTATTTCTTCCTCTCATCTGAGTGGTATACCATATCAATTAAATGACAGTATATATACTAGCAGGAACAAGTTTTAATTCAGAAGATGTGCATGAAAAAGAAAAGCCAACAACAAGAATAGCTTCTTCATAAACACAGGAAGTAGATATATTAGTTCACAGAATTGCAAATAACCCAAGTAACTTCCATCAACTATATTCCACAAACCCCAAGAATTTCAAAAACAGTTTAAACACATGCACCGCCATCTCCGCCTACTGAGTCTTGGTTTTTTTTCTTGTTCAATAAATTAGTAACCATATGTCCCAAAACCAAGAGAAAGAAACGAAAGATCACAAGTATCCATAAACCAAATGCAGCAATCAAGTACAATGAAGAATTCAAGCGATCCTGTCACCCCATACAATGAACAAAAAGATCAAAAAGGGAAAGAAAAAAAAAACAAGAAACAAGCTTTCTCCAACTAAAAACCCCAACTTTACGCCGAGCAAAATAATAAAACTAACTGAGCAGATTGACGCTAACCCAACCCATTAGCTCAAAACCATTCAAACCAAAGAAAATGACTGCCTTCCTTACTGCACTACAATACCTAAAGAAATGTAAAAAAGAGAAATATCACCTTTTGACGGCGAGTTCTAGAATCGTGATCGAGCCTAGACCTAGGCCCTTTAGACGCCATTGTGGTTGTATTCTTCTTCTTTTTCTTTCCTTTGTTACTTCCAAATCAAATCGCGGAAGTGCATGTCGTTGAGAAGAATCAGAGAACCAGCAAACATTCGTAGTTTTGGCCTACAAGAAGAAGAAGTAGCTTAAGGAGAGAAAATGAAGGGTTTTGGGGTGTTTGGTTCGTGTAGTTCTCTTCTTCTTCTTCGTCTGTTTGGCTTCGGCCTTAGGGTTTCTCATTCCAGATTTGTCCTTCTTCTTCTTCTCCTTTCCTTTTTCACTTTTTATTGTTATTTACTTTATGCATGACTTGCTGGCTTTCCTCCGATACGCAACTGTTTTCTATTTTTCATAACTCGTATAAAAGAGCTTTAATGATGTTAATAAATATATTTGCTTTATTTAGTTTGACTTTATTATAAAATTCATAAATATTGAGAATTTAATCTAACACAAATTTAAGTTTTATATTTAAAAATTTTAAGAGATTTATTTTATTAAATTCATTATATTTTAAGTTTAAAATTTTATATTAATATTTTAAAATTTGAACCGAAAATTAAACCAAAAGATTTAAAATTTAATCAGAATTAAACAATAATAAAATTAAATAAATATTAAATAAAATTAAAGAATTTAAAATATAATTTAAAATATTATTATTATTTATAAAAATTTAAATTTTAGTAAAAAATATTATTAAATAAAAATTAATTAATTTATTTTAATTTATTAAAAATTATTAATTTATAAAAATTGATAATTAATTTATTAAATAATCAATTTTTAATCATAAAAATTATTTAAAAAATAAAACTGAATTCAAAAAAATAGACAAGATCCAACATTTTTAATCATTGCAAAATCTTCTGATAATGGAAAATGATTGTAACTAATTTAAAACTTGGCAGTAAGAATAAATTGGATTCATTTGGCGTCTAAAAGTCCTCTCTTTTCAAAAACAGCGACGTCGTTCCGGTTATCGCGAAGAAACTCCTTTTTAGCAATCTTTAAAAATGCTAAAAAAAGGGCAATATTCCAATTACAGTCATATACAAGTTTTTTTTAAAAAATTTAAAATCTATTACTTAATTCTTAGAAAATTATTATATTTAACTTATTTTTTGATTTGAAATTTTTTTATTAAAAATCTGAAAATTTCCATTAAATGTGAAATTCAAAGATGTCTAATAATATGTGATCTTACTCTTAATTAATAAAAAGGTTATTTGCAGAAAAAAAAAAAAAGAAGAAGAAGAAGAAGAAGAAGAAGTCAATCTCAAGATTCAAAAATGATATGATCCAATCTCAAACCCATTTGAATGTAGCAGATAACAGCAAAGCCCGAAAATAGATGCGTATTCGAATCATACGAGCGAGTAATCATACATATGGTCATATCGGTGACGTTATTGTTTCTGTGATCAAAGAAGAACTCTCCATTTTCTCTCTAGAAAGATAAGAAGTGAACAGAGCTGTAATTATATGAAGTTGTAAAGAACTCAAACGTAAAAATGGTATGATAATACACTATGATGACAATGCTGCAGTTGTCATATAAAAGCCAATTGAAATGGAGAGAACTTTTTGACATGTTTATCTATATAATTCTTATTTCTCACTATACGAATAATAACATAACTTCTGAATTTGAGTTCAAGCCCTGCACTCGGCTTTGGCTCCCCTTTACAAAAGAACTTCATTTCATACTACAGTTAAATATCATAAGCAGTCAATATATTTTCCTTTTTCCTCTTTTACACCTATATAAATTCTTATTACAATCACTAATTAAGAACATCTACCACTGCATCGAATGTACCTTCCGAAGAACGGAGTGTGGTCTTCGCTTCTCCACGACCGGAATGAGGTTCTCCATGAGCTGCAGAAAAGAGAGAACCACAATGGATATTCAGAGGCAGAGCTCAGTCAAACCAAAGCTCAGGCATGGCATGAGAAGCTCTAGTTTCCCCATAAAACACTATGTTTGCCCTTGGTAGATTGTAACTTTCATGTTAAGAACATAAAGTCAGAAAGAATCTTATCGGACATTGCTTAACCAAAATCAATAAAGTGCTTCAACATGCATTTCTCACATTCCAATGTTCTTTACAGAATTCGTCCATTTTTAACATATTGGACCACCTACCTATGGATCAACAAAAAGAGAGAGAACTGACTCCCAATTTTGTTTAGAAGGGAACAAGAAACACATCCTTTCTGTATGCAAAGCACCCATTCAGAAAGACATGATTACAAATTTACCAAAAAGTGAAACAGAGATATTAACAAACCTGTTTCAATCTCTCTTCATTCTGTTCAATCTGCAATTAAAAAATTCACAATTCAGAGAAGTTTGAAGAAGTAGCCTGTTACTATTTAAGTAAAGTGCATTAATGTGCATGCCATGTGAATGTAATATAATATTTTTGATCCATGTAGTTATCAGCAAGTAAAGAATCTAGTTATATATGGTGTAAAGCAGCATAACTCAACTAGGAGTATGGCCTGGAAAGGAGTTAAATGAGGTATGCACTAATCAGCAATGAAGCAAATAATAAGATTAATGGAGCAAATAATAAGATTATTATATAAGCCTTTTAAAGGAGATGCATAAGGAGCAGTGGCACAAATAATAAAACTTGCATGAACAGTACAATGAAGGAATCATAGATTCATAATAATTAGATGTGCAACAAAATTTAATAATCATCAGCTATAGCATATTCCACTAATGGCTCATTAAAAAACGGTTAAATATACCACATTCCTCAACGTTGAACTCCAAACAAAAGCGAACTTGTGTTAAATACATCTCCGGTGTTCTGTCCATGATCAACCATACACTCCTACATCATTTTAAATTATATGCCAGATATGACCTTGTTTTCACTGTCAATAATTTAATCTTCTTTTTCCATTCATGCTCCAGAATATCTTGTTTATGCACCAAGAAGAGTTTGCCTATAGACCAATATTCTTTTACCTCTTCTCTTCGTAGTCGTGCATTTTCCTCCTCAAGTTGCAACACCAAAGATTCCAGCTCAACTGTGTAGGCCTGCACATCAGAAGAAATAAATTTTTATTCAGGAACCAAAGCCGACTGGAATGGTACACAGCTTTCATCAAAAACAGTTTGAATAAGCAAAGCACTTTTTGATTCAACCTCCAAAAATCAATAATTACCTTAAACGCAGTCGTCACCCACCCATAACTTAATAAACACAATAGACCTACATAAACTGAGCTTAGACCACTTTATAGCCAAGTATTAATGGGACTTTAGGTTTTCTTCCCTTTATCACTCTCTGCATGTTCTTCCCATCCTAGAAGCTAAAATGCCAACTGACAGAAGTCTCATTTTCGGTCATGTAGGCTCTCATTGATCCTGATAGATTGTTTTATAATAAAATGCTGCCTCCATCAGGAAATGAAGGATCAAAACATAAATATTTGTCTTCGTTTAAAAATTTATATCAACCTTCCTCTTGCTCATGTGCCTAAGAGAGGGGGGCCATTCACTATCCACAGTTCATGCTCATCCTCTACTAGAAACAAGGTCTCAAAGGACCCCCACGGTTCAAAATTATTCATCCTCACGAGATGTTATTGGTTCGAGATCATTCTGACTTTCAGTAGAAGGAAATTGGTACAGAAGTTGCTAATTGATCAACTCAAACCATTCTATTGAGTGAAAGAAGGCTAACCTTTCAACTATCTGAATATCTAAATCTTACCCTTATTCATGATTTTCATTATTTATCAATGCCTTTTTATGCCCTACTATCTTCCAAAGTTAAAGTAGTTTCTGAAGAGAAAGCAAGAGGAACTTTGAAAAAGAAATTACTCTTATCTAAGAGATCACTAATAAATATGGAAAGGTCTTAAAAATCTGTTTTCACCATTTTTTTAAAACAATTATAGTATCGATCCGTTCAAGCAATTAGATTTAGTTTTGTTGCTAGGAAAAGGAGTGAGTTTAGCAGGGGGTTGTGTGGGAAGTTTAAAGATTTCTGTTTAAGAGGGATTCTTAGAATTAGATTTGATTCCAACTAACCTACTAGTAGTTTTGCTTGTCCTAATGATTTCACTTCTTGTTGCAAACTGCACGAGCAATTCCTAGACCTACCCCTAGTTCTAATTTCTTCTTTATAAACTCCAGCCCTAAAATTTGATCAAAAGTAAAAATCTCCTTTTTGACTGACAAACAAAATCATGATTCTTTAAGAAACAAACAAAACATTTGAAAAGTCGTTAATCTGAATCACCAAATTAATTAACGATTCAAAACAGCAGCAAATCATTAGAAATCAGTATTGGAGAGACACCTGTTTGCGTTCTCTGGACCTGGCGGCAGATTCACGATTCTTTATCATACGCCTCTGCTTCTGCTGGGTGGCCTTATCAACCGGAGCCTCCTCCAGCGCCGCCGCTGCCCTTCTCTTCCCTCTCCCCCTCCCCGCACCTCCTTCCACTACTATCATTCCATTTCCATGATTATTATTCGGGTACTGCCCTCCCCCTACTCCTACTCCTACTCCTCCTCCATGACAATTATTATCATTATTCATATTATTGTCATTATTACCATTAATATTACCATTAACGACTGGATGACTGTAAGCGGCGGCCACAGCTCTGACATCCTCCTCCCTAACTGCCCCTGCCTTGGTCAAGAAATCCTCCAGCGTCATCCCCTCCATTTCTCCGTCGCCCCGCCTTTGTTCGCCTCCCTCCACGATATCCTTCCAGACATCGTCCACCGACTTGTTACTGTTAACGGGATCGG
The DNA here is from genome assembly GCA_027563845.1 of Erythroxylum subrotundum. Lineage (NCBI taxonomy): Eukaryota > Viridiplantae > Streptophyta > Magnoliopsida > Malpighiales > Erythroxylaceae > Erythroxylum > Erythroxylum subrotundum. Next base: position 1,678,649 of record JAOQMQ010000195.1, read on the forward strand.
AGGGTGGAGAGTATATGTTTTTGAGAAGATCGTCCATGGTTATGGCGGTTAGGTTGTGATCTAGTTGGTTTTGTTGGAGGAACGAGTCTACTGACTGTTCGCGTGGCATTTGGTTATTGGTCTTTGACGTGATCGGCATCACCACATCCATATAATATATATATAAATATGTAGATATAGCCTCACGCACTCACTCAAATACAAAAATCCAACCCCACTCAAAATTTTTAAAATTTTTATTTAATTTATCATTTTTAAAAAAATTCTAATTGTTATATATTTCAAATTGGTTATTATATTAAATTTTTATTTTATTTTTCGTTCTTCAAAAATTATTACTTACTTTTTGTATTATTATTATTATTTGACTATTAAATTTAATCATTACTTGTTGCTTTTTCTAATTTTATTTATTCATAATTTTAAACTAACACTGTAATTAAAAATAATATTAGTGGCGTGAGAGTTGATATTTAAGAAAAAAAAGTGTTGTATCCGTTGGACTCGGGACTGGGACTATGACACTTGGAGGGATTTGGGGGAGTGAGTTTGGTGGCAGGGCAGAATTGGCAAAAACAAAAAGGCATCCAAAGAGTAGTTGTCAGTTTGTTACAAGGCAATTGTCCGTTGTCAGTTTCCGGAACATCTCTGATAAGACATTGCCAATCGGTAACGTGTTATTATTTTTTTAAAAATAGATAAATTTATAATTTAATATTTAATATTAATTATATAATATTTTTATTTAAATAAAATTTAACAATAATTCATGATTATAATAAAAGGATTTTGTTTATATTAAAATTTTTAATATCATTTGCTGTATTAAAACATATATATTATTTTTCATAAATTTATTATAAACAACAAGAATGGGCTTTGAAACAATTAGTGAAATTATTCCTTTGTAACTAAAAGATCACAAATTCGAATCATAGAAACTTTCTTTTTATGAAATATATAAAAAAAGTTACGTATAATTAATAACTCTCGAATGACCTATTACTCTCACAAAACGACCTATTACTTTCACGAAACGAAGATACTTGTATACTGAACGTACCCTTGTGATAGGTAACTTTAAAGGTGTTTAAATCAATTTGCCACCTTTACATACAAGCAGTTTGCATCATGAAACAGTACATCTCTTTTTGAAGATATGGGAATTGTTTTATCAAGAGAAATGAAATAGATAAAAGAAGACCATCAGACGATCAATTCAGCTTCTCATCTCTCCTACAAAAAGTGTTACTGCAAATCAATTCAAGCCCAGTTTGTGTCCTTTTCTGCAGAAATTTTCTGGTTCTATGTCAAAATTACTCGGAAAATCTGAAAATTTATCTTCAATGGCTTCCAAACTCCATTCCTTCCTTGCTTTTCTTCTGTTATTCTGAAGTTGTACTTGATGCTATTCACCAGTTAGCATGAGCATTCGTCAACTTCTTTCGGCTTTTTCACTTCTGCATCTCTTATAGTTACTATAGTTTTGTGCACGGTTAGGAAACAATGAAAGCAGAGGGGGGCCTTCAGTCATCATCAATGCCTCCATCATCCATTTCCATATCTCCATCCCCGTCTCCAAATTCATTCTCATCTGCTTGTCCTTGATCAGCAACTCCATTGCCGCTATACATCTCATAATTCTCCAGATCTTGCGCTTCCGATACACCGAGAAGTTCTTTCTCCATACCCGCTTTCATAGCTTCAAGATTTGAATCATTGAAAAATGTGGTATAGGGTTTGGACACCTGCAATATTACACTTTCTCAATCAAAAAGAGCAGCTTGTACAAGTTATTTGACATTAGAAATCTGTTCAAAGTAAAGGGGGCAAAAGTTATGCAGAGAGTAGTGGATATTGGTTAGTGAGCTAGAAGATTTCTTAAAATGGAAGACTTGACTATTTACCTTGAATATCAGATTCCTCTTCTCAGCACTCTTCAGTAAGTTGTTCCAATGTTCATCCTGCCTCAAAGTTGATGCAGAACCGACAACCTAACAGTCCCAAATTGATCGTAAGTATCGGTAAAAGAGGTTGCATGTTGACAAATTTTCCTGATGAATCAGGAAGCTAGCATACCAGCACAGTGGACTTCGCTCGGGTGATGCCAACATTCATTCTCCGGTAATCAGAGACAAAACCTATGCCACGATTTTCACTTGCTCTAACACATGAGAAAATTGCAACATCCTTTTCACGACCCTGGAAAGTAAAGGCATCTAAAGTTCATCAGTTTCCATTAACATACAGTTTCTGAAATATTGAGATCCCTTTCCCAAAATCATGAGGATTGAAAGGCTAGCTACTAGTCCAGTAACCGATTGATTGACCAGTGCCTCTTCTAGTGTTCAATAGCAAATGAACATGACAACTATACCAATGCTTTTGGTGGTCCGAAAAACAAATATTGGAAAAAAAACAACAGAACATCAAAGATTTTCACAGAAAGCATATTAAGAAGCTGTATAACAAAAGGAACAATGAACCAGCTTACCTGGAAACCATCAACAGTTTGAATATCTACAAATTTTGCAGAATCCTGCCCAAAAGTATCACGAAATCGATCCTGGAAAAGCTTGACTTGGTATCTATAGGGCGATATAATTGCTAGCTGTGAACTCGAACGAAGCTCGGGATACATTGTCACCAATTTATGATACATGAGGAGCACGAAATCAACCTCATCAGTGTTTACCCAGGACCCACTTCCAGAAGGCTGAGACTCTTCTCCTTCATGTATATCAAAGAAGCAAAATGGACCAAAGCATCGGTAATGATGCCATTCGCGTGATGTCCTACTTTCTAGATCTTCAGCATCCTGCAGTGCCTCATCATAGAATTCTTTTGAAGGAAAGTTTCGAATCTGTTATACAATTATAAACAGAGGTAAGACAGCCGGAAAAACACATGAAGAAAGCCAATACAGCAATCTGGTTGGCAAACTTCATCCAGGTTTTCATCTTATCTAATAAGAGAACTTAGAATTGTAGACCTGAGCACAGGCAGGCCGATCCAAGCCAATGCAAAACATGCACAACGAACTTAATGCAAACCTAAGTTCAAGCCTAGCCTGGCCCAAAGAAAGAACATCACTCAAGACCTGAATCCCAACATTATTTCAAGATTCATCAGCCTTCTGGTTGATCGATGGGCCCAAAGTTTGACAATTTCTTTTTGATGTGATGGGGCTATAAAATGTTAAAATTACATGCATAAAATTACCGACACTAAAAGAAAGTGTAAATAGCAAGCATGTCAACTTAAAAAAAAATAAATGCCAAAGAGACAAATTAGGAAAAAATAGATGCAGAAAGTTAATTAGCTACTTAAAGTACGGATATAACACAGATAACGAGCATGAACTCTCCTTGTCAACCAGACACATCTAAAATCTCTGAATAATATTAGGTTCTACAAGTCAGGCAAGTTTCATAGGTTGTGGTTGGAATAGTGAGACAATGGGAAATCCGAAAGTATGCACAGCGAGAAAATGCTCAGTACGGTTCAAGTAGGTGAATACTGACTAGCAACGGCAGATATCTAAGAGTTTAATAATAAATCAATGGAAATTCATGCAACTCCATCATAAATAAGCATAATAATGGTATCTTCAGCAAAAACAAGCCTAACCTCTGGATGCATCCGATACTGTGTCTTCAGCATATTTACAGGATGGCCAGCTCTTTGGAACCTCTCAAACAGACTTGTACCATAACTTTAAATTCATCAAGAAGAACACCAGGCATGTTACTACAAAGACACCAACAGGCTCATAATGGCAACAACAAAGAAAAGATAAAAATGTCAATCACATACCCAAACTTCCCTGCAACAGGAGAAATTACAGTCGCAGGCAATTGAACTGGATCACCAACCTAAAATCAAATCTTAGTATAAGCGAAAAGGACAGTTTTAATTTGACCATGTGGTCAAATATTACCAACTACACAAAGATATTGAAAAGGGAACTAGTTCACAAGCTTGTACATGCAACATCATTTATTATGAGAATTGGCAGTTCTTACTGAGATCTCAATTG
>JAOQMQ010000195.1:1682787-1710670 GCA_027563845.1 Erythroxylum subrotundum
CTGTTCAACAAGGTAAAGATACCACAGACAAGAACTAGAACAAGGCTTACAGCATAAAGTATAACTCAAAAATTGTTACTGAGATCTCAATTGCTGTTCAACAAGGTAAAGATACCACAGACAAGAACTAGAACAAGGCTTACAGCATAAAGTATAACTCAAAAATTGTTGTGCCTTACTCAGTTTGGCAAAAGTTCCATGAAAAACGAAGTAGTATAATTATTTGCAAAGGAAAATAGCAACAACGAAATACCAGAAAAACTTGTCTGCATCCATTGGCTAAAGGAACAAGAGTTGCTGGTTCCACCTGTTTAATGAAAACCCATGTGTATGAGACAAGCTGGATGAACATATATTTAAAATTTTATGCAAACTCACTAACCAATCGTAGTGAACAAAACTTATTACCATTAAAATGCATAAATCATAAGAGAAGGACTTGGGAGTACAGGAAAATACATGCTGGGCCTGGAATTATAAGCAAACTCAAGTTCTAAATGCCTTGAGTTTTCTAGAGGCCTACTAGTGTCATTCCAATACTGTCGTTTGTCCAAATACTAAATGTAATTCCTGGTGCTTGATAGAAACGTATGAGTGATTCCTAAATCTATCCTGTATTTTATTAATTCATTATTTCATAAATTCTAGCCTAAAACCTCAAATTCTAACAGAATTAAATTTCCAGCAACCCTCGATTCTACAATTTGTAAGTGTTTCATCACAATGTTAAGGTGTCCTCTATTCTCCCGACATCAATTTAGGGGCACAAATGGCTTTTCTTATGTTATTATTATTAGTGTTGATAGCTTTCTTCTTTAAAGCAAGTGGAGCATTTATCAGAAATGCAGACAACTAACTAGAAGATATGATCCATGTCTATTTAAATTCTATAGTAAATATTTCAATTCCTTTATCCTTTGCCAACATTAAATGGAAAAAGTAACAAGGGAATTAAGTTTCAAAAGAAGTGCATCAACCAGAATGCATGAAGTCATAAGTACTTACAGCTTGGGCAGCTTCATCAATTATAACTACATCAAAACCATGACTCAATTTACTAAATAGTGTTGAACCACTGAAGCTGAGAGTGGAAAATACCTGCCATATTTAAACAAAATCAGCATCACATCGAAGATTTTAAGTTCAGCACAAGACAAAATATACATACAATTACTGCTTCTTCCAGAATAGAAACACGAATACTGTCTGTATCCCCTCCAGAAGCTCCATGTTTCTGTTTATCAGCAGCCGAATCAGCTTGTTTTTGCTTCACCTGCAAGGGGAAAAAACTCAGTAAACCACGGTCCTAGAAAACACTCAAACATACATATGTTAAGGCTTAGACAACAACATGTTCATTGTTGTAGACAATCCTGCATTATATAATAAGCTAGTATTCAGGATAGAAGTTAATAGTCCACCAGCAGGATCAGAAAATGACAGATTGATTTAGTCACTTGTATGATTCAACAAATAGTCAAAAAAGATATGTTGCCAGCCATTGCATGCACAACTTCAGAAATCATGTTTGTCTTTATTTTTGCTTTCCATTAACAATTAGAATTTGAAAACTACCAAATATTAGAACTTTATTCCATTAGTTTCTCTTTTATTTCTTTTTAATATGAAAGACAGTGGAGATCAACTATGAAGATTATCATTTGGGTGTTGTACAAAACCACATTTTGTCCTCTTTCAAACTACATCAACTTCCGTCCTTGAACGTTCCAGTATATAAAAGCCTAATGGTCTATTTAAGATCTTCCAAGCATTAATAGGAGCAGCAACAATAGCCAAGATGAAGTTTTACAATTGCAGATACTTACGAGGTAATCCATGCAGACAGACTGGACAGAATGATGAGCTTTAAGACCAATGCGAACAATTTTAGGATTGTAAGTACGGAGATTTTCGTCACAGATACCTGTAAATGAGAATAATAAGAACATTCAAAATTCAAGTCCCATATTACCGATAAACAGCATGCCTTATAGTTTTAGATTGATACAAAGATAAGAGATTGGCTGAAGTCAATCTTAGCCTCAACTAATATCTAAATAGATCAGAAGGAAGCAGAAAGGTGGTCAGGTAGGGCAACTTTTCGAGTCAACAGAAATAGATGATTTAAATGGCTTCTTTTAAATGTTATTACAAATTTATCAGACAGAAAAGACATTTAAAAAAAAAGGATGAAATCCACTTTAACTTAAAGAGAGACAAAGATAGAGAGAGAAGAAGAAAACAAACAAATGGAAGAATAGTAAAAAGTGCTGGTTCAATTGATCATTTCAGTTGATGAGCTTCCCCAATTAAATTCTAAGAAAAGAAAGTCATATTCGCCCCACATGCATCAACATCCTAAATACTCCAGCCAAAAGAAAATAAAGAATACCAGCTGAGTCATAGCAACCAACCATATTGCTGAAGCAACTTTATAGAGCAAGGCTTTTGATAAGAAACAGAATATTTTGAGAAAAGCAACATTATTATCTTTTTAATTTTCCTTTGGGTTGGCATTTGTGCTTACTAGTAAGAACTATCTGGTGCAATTTAGTCACCTAAAGCTTGTTGGTCTTGTGCAGTGTTTTGTTCTTCATCATCAAAACAAAATGAATTTTCTTTTGAAGCTAGCCATCAAATTTCCACAGCAATCAGATTACTGCTATAACCCTGATGGTATGTCTTCTCTGAAAATTTGAAATAACAGGATAAGCTGGATTTACAAAGAAATAAGAAGAGAAAATATGCATATATTTCCAGGAAGGAGAATATATGAACAGGAGATAACTGAAGAAAGATAATGAAATTGAATCTCTGTCAATGATTATTTCAAAATTATTTTCTTGACTGCAACTTTAGGCGAAATAAGCCATATGATAAAGTACAAACTGAGCAAGCTGACAGGAAAACATTATAATTAAATGAAACAAGCATCGAGACCAAGGTCCACCCAGCAATTTATCACAAGCTAATAGAAAGCAAACATTACAATAAGTTATAGGCTTCTGCCAGTAAGGAAAAACTAGTACCATTCCTAAGAAGGCGCAACACAATCTCGTCAAGGGCAGAGTTTGATGGGGCACATACCAACACTCGAACACGGTATTTGCGACTGGAAGTGACAACTTCTGGTTTCTGCACCACTCAAGTTAGATTAGGAAATATCTTACCAAAAATGATAATTTATCATGTTCAAAACCAACTTACCAACTCATTTCCAGTTGTAGGAAAATAGCCATCATCACCATCTATAGGCATAATCGAATCCCTAGGATTACAACCCATTAACCATGGAGATGCACGTTGCCAATGATTGTACCTGCAAACAATGCAAGTTTTTCCATTTTGTGAGAAACAATAGGCTTTAGTGAATCCATATATAATCTCTTACTCAAAACTTTAGAACATTTGTTATAGGTTGTTTCTTGTATAAACTTCTTCTTTTTTTCTTTCTTCCTTTTTGATATAGGACAACTATACTTGTGATATCTTAGCATTAAAGAATTATATAAAATATTTGCACAATATACTTGAAGAATATTGATGTATGCAGGCAATAGGATAGGAAATTCTTAAATAGTACCATCGACCAAATCAATAGATATGAATTTTGCAATAGAAGTCTATAAGTTGATCACAATAGCTAATGTTGATGGAAACTACATTAACACAATTCTCATTGTGCGAAGAGTAAATAATTGCTAAATAAATAGGAAGGACAAGTGCTGAATCCACAATCAAGCAATTGAAACAATTGCTTACATGGAGTTGGAACATCTTTACCATAATAGCTTACTGAGAATATGATGCATGAATGGAGGATACATGGCTACTTTATGCTTAAATCAGAAGTTCCAAGCAATATGTCAAATAGAATTCACCAAACAGTGCCGTATCAGTTTGGACACAGAATCCAACAAGTCTAGAGAAGTAGACATGGATGGTCACAATGCAAGGGCCTTTATGTTCACGAAAGTGGTTGAAACAAATTTATGCCAGTCACAAAGGAAATTAGCAAGCAATCAAACATACTTTTCATGAAGGGGTAGTTCTGGCCCGCATTTAATTTCTCGAAATCCACCGCTACAAGGAAAAAAGAGCATCAATAACCATGAGAGACTAAAAGGATATGATATCATAAAAGCCCAGAGAATGTAAGACGGATGAGGAAAAGTAAAAAGTGGGCTAAATGCTCACTTGGAAACAACTCTTGCTGGACTAGCATGCAAGATTGCACTGAGGAGCGCAAGGATGGTTTGTGTTTTCCCTGTACCTGGGGGGCCCTAGAGAAATTTGGGTAATCATCATCCATACATAAATATGTTAAGGAGCCATCACATAAAGACTTGAGACAATATCATCAATGTATAGCATCATGTTAAAGCTATCATCATATCACTTTCGTATTAAGGGTTTAAAGAGAGAATGAGTAAAGGGATAGCCTACAAGATCAATATTAAAGAAGAAGAAAAATCCTACTACGAGACATTCTGACAACAGATATTTTGCTAGTTTCAAGTATTTCCTACCTAATGGCATTTTCCTTCACATATTACACTTTATATGGATGGATGAAGGAGAGACATTTCGGCAGCTTTTTCAATGACAGGAAGGTCCATCTATTATACGAGTTACCAAATTACTTTAGAACAAAAAAACAGTTGCCAAATCTTGGCTTGAAGATTGAAGTATTCAAGCTTTAAAGACTTAAGTTTTCCAATGAATTATACTATGGCAAATTAAATTTTTTCTTTCAACTCAAAGTTGATTATCGATCCTGAACATTAAAGAATGGAGACCACTAAAAGCAGAAGCCTAAAAAGAGGTTTTCTGTCTAATATTTTAGCATAAAAAACTATGAATTGAGTAAAGAAAATAATGAGAGTAGGAAAAAGATTTGTGCTAAACCTGTATCAGCACAAATGGTTGACGTGATAGGCCTGCCTGCAACAAAAATGTCCTTCAAATTAACATTGCTTTCATACTCCATAAACAAGATATGCAACACATGAACAGAATGACCGTCAGATTCGCTATTGAAGATTATGCCATTGCATCAGCCTTTAAATTTTCCACAATTAGAGCTCCTACTAGTTAAAATCTTTAGATTTTTTACAAAATTATAGACATGCCAATTAGCCTGTAAACACTCTTTCTTGGATTACTCGGATCATCCAAAAAAATTCAACAGGAAAGCATCAGTTTTAAAGCAAAAACTTTGTTTACATCGTAATCTAATGATAAAACCAAGTTCACTCTGCACCCTATAACATAATTTTTAAATGTCGTACCATAACTCCTATAGCACATTATTTTATGTGAAATCAAGGTACACGATTGAAACTTGCCATGCAGGGAAATCCACAAAGAAACTTGCCTTTGCTCACAATTGTCAAATGGAATGTCATTTTAATTTGGCCACATAATTACTTACAAATCCTATTGAAATTCAGAACAATGCTTAGATTCCTGACAAATATTCTATCACTGGATCAAATAGGTTGACAGGAATGATAATTTTAGATTGTCTTCTTTTGATGAGGCAATCAAGTTGATTTTCTTTTTCATTAAAAGCTAACAACATCGTAAACAATGCTAAACCAAAAAAGATGCTTTCTCATATGCAATGCTACTAAGAGAAACTATCAGAAAATCCACTACCTTTTCAAGTATCAATAAGAGCCTCGAGCACCAATAAGTCAACACAGCAAAAATAAAGAAATAGAATTCCCATGTTACTGTACGGAAAAATAAAAATAGCATAGTATCATAGTTGTATCTCTATGTAACTACAAAACCCAACCAACATACATATGGATTATGAATTGCTAATTTTTCAATTTCCATCTTGGTAATAACTTACATCAATAGCTTCTACTTGTGACTTATTAAGACGTCCTCCAAAGTATTCACGCAATGATTCAGAAACTTTCCATGAATGGTCTTCAGATCTGGAAATTTTATCCCCAGCTGTTAGTATTGAATCCTTGAATGGAAGAGAACCCACTGACCGTAGAGCTAAGTATTCACGAGAAATAGTTGATAAGCTGCATATCTGCAGATACAGAAAACATCAAACCATTTCCTATATGACAGAAATTTACTGAGAACCAGAATACAACAGTCACAATTGTAATAAGAAATGTACTCCTTAATGTCACTAAGCACAAGAACAAAAGTATAAGGACAAAAAAAAGGAATTCATGGTGGTAAGTGGATAAATCGAACTACTTGACAAAAAATTCATGCAATTACAGAAATTACAGTATGTTTAACAAAGTCTATTCAAGCAGATTTTCTAGCACCACTATGAAATCACATGCATGCAGTCAAACAAAACAACCAAAGCTTATTGTCACTGGAATATAGCAATAATAATAATTCATGGCGTAAAGTCACTGGCATGTCAACAAATACCCCTCAGCATTGTTTTAAAGGCTATCTGTAACCTATGAAAGAATTGCAGATACTCTAAATACAAGTCAATGAAGGTCTCCAATACCTTGCATACCAGAGAATGTAAATGGTTTCTCTGTTAAATGCTTTTCCAGATTATCATTAGATGTTCATTGCAAAAAATAATCTGAATTACTCCACCCGTATTCAAGTTATGGATGAATATAGGAGGAATGTTCTCATAATACAAGCAAACAATTTACTAAAGTGAGTAACTCCATGATTTTCAAGTTACCAATCAAGCCCAATACATGCAATTCCAATAGCCTCTCTTTCATATCTTCCAAAACATAGAAAGAGATGATATCAAGTGCCTCCAGTGAAAGAAAAGGACATGCTACCTAACAACAATAAGTCATCACAAAAAGTGGCAAAAATGTAGAGGAAATCAATCCAAATGATAGAAGAATGAATCTGGAATTTAAAAATGTGAGAAGCATAGGAGAAGAAACAATTGAAACCACAATTACACGTGATTTCAGCAAAAGGGTGGGTCACCTTTAGACTGAAGAGGGGTTTCTCCTCCGGCTTTAGAGGAGAAGTGACATGAGATCTCATATTCAACAGTCGTAAAGAATCAACAACATTTTCATCCAAGTGCTTGACTTCTCCCTCTAAATACATTCTAAGTCTAAGAAGATTATGCTGACGGTGCTCCACCAAAGCAAATGCATATGTCTTAGGCAGTTTTCCACCCTCTTTAATCTTCAATGAAAAGAAACCACGAGGTAGCAAGTTAAAATCAAGAAAGCAACATAGAAAGAAGAGTTGAAATCAATTTAAATAACTGTAAAGAAGAAAGCTTTTGAGAGGATAAGCATCATCGTCAAACAGATAAAATGGAATGTCAAGCATATAGAAAGATGAGAGTGAATTACAGGGTCTTTGGAAAGAAGAAGAAGATCATTTTGCGAAATTTTTTCTCCCTCATCATCTCCATAAGTCACTGATGGCAAAAAAAACCCATCTGCCTGATTGCATTCCACCACCAGCCTCATCACCCATTCGGTTACTGTAAACCCCCACCCCAACACGCAAACACACACAAAGAAGAAGAACAAACAAATTTGTTAATATTCATGGGAAATGTGAATCAAATTACAGAGAGAAACAACAAAAATTAAAATTGCCAGAAAGTAAAAGAAAACTAGAATATGAAGTAGGAAGAATAAGACCTTCTTCATCATCCTTCTTCTGAATAATCTGAGATTTAACCTCTTCAAACAAAAGTGGCTCAAAGGTCGAGAAGTAATCATCAAGGTCTTTGTATGTATTCTTCACTGCTTTTAAACCCAAATCAGAACCCTCTTTCCTATCATTCTTTTTCTGCTTCTGCTCATGAAAGAAAAAAAGAACACGTATTTCGATTACAATTAATGAACAAACAAGAAAACAGAGTGCTGGGATTATGTAACGTGCATTGTGTACTTACTTCAGCTTCGTTGAGAAGTCGAAAATAGTCCCAACCCAGAACCATCCTGCAGAAGCGAATGAAGGAGGTGGCCTCTTCGTCAAGCTTCTCTTTGTCCACCGCCATCTCACTCTCTCGCCCTCTTTTGCCCCACACAGGCAGAGTAGCAGAGAGTGAAAGCTAGCAAATATGAGAGGTCTCAAAAATACAAAACGAATATTTTTTCTTTTTTTGCAATTTCCGCAATAATTGTCGGGCCTCAGTTCGGGGTTGAGCAGCATGCGCTCCAGGCCGACCAAAGGCCGGTCAATCCTATTTGAACCCAGGCCCAATAAAGATGGAAACAAACCAAGTTCCTAGTTGGCCAAGACCCGACTTTTATAAACAAAACGATTTTATTTTATTAAAAATATTAATTTTATATTTTTAATTAAAAAATGTTTAAGTCAACTTGAGTTATGCTCAAGTTCAATTTGAGCTCTGATTGAACCCACTAAACTTAAGTTAAATATGTTAACTTAGGTTTGGATTGAGTCGGAATGAGCTGGCCAAATCCAAATGTCGTTTCTAATTTTAAGTCCCAAAATAATGGTAGTTTTGATGTAAGTGTTCAAAACAATGTAATTTTGTGGAACATTAAATGGAATTAGACCAAAATCAAAATTTACAATTTAATTCAATCCAAAGCAACTCAACTCTATTGACAAAATTAGTATTATTTTATTGAACACATAATGCAAAATAAAAGCCCTAAAATTAATAAAATAATAAATTTTGAATTGTCTATGGAAAAAAAAAATTATACTCAATCTCGAATCATAAAATATTTGACTGATTGGTATCTTGTAACTTATCTTAAATTATTTTAAATACAATTGGACAAAAATAAATTTAACGCCGGTTAAAAGTAAGGTTAATTTCTTAATTAATTTATTTTATAGTATATAGTTTACAAATTATAGTGTACATTTGATAATTTATTTAGTATGCATTTAAAAACTAATAGTTAAAAGTTCTATTACCATTCAAAAAAGGCTAAAAGTATTATTTAAATTTTAAGGTTTTCATCATAATACAATTTTCAAAATGTTCAAAATAAATCCTTCATAAATAAATATTTTAACAAGAATAAAATTTTGTCAATTAAATGTCACGTTAGAAATTGTGATAAATTTATAAATATCAATTTTAAAGGGCGAGCTTTAGAACAATAGGTAGGGTTGTTCTAGAATGACCTAAATATTATGAATTTGAAAAATGAAAATAGTCTTTTTTTGTAAAATACAAAAAAAATGCACACAGTTGATGTTTCTCGCAAAATAGAGAGACTTGTATGCTGAGATCAACTCCAACTAAAAAGAAAACTTATGATTATTATTTCTTTATGGTAAAAAAGACCAGTTCAATTATCCTTAAGGAATATTTTTGCAAAATAAAAATATCTATATGATATTGTTCACAACAATAAAATTGAAGAAGAAGGGCATAAATTATTAAAAGTATTCATTGAAGTTAAGGAATTAAGAAAGTTTAAATAAAATATAAACTTTAACAAAAAAAAATATTTAAAGTCTTTTGTACCTCATATTAAATTGGAAATACCAATTTATAAACTCAAAATGATATTCTTTTGTAATATCATTTGTAATTATCAAAGAAGTTACTCAAGATAAAATTGTACATGAAATTAGGTTGCACATGAAAAAAGGTTAAAGAGTGAAAATACAAGTTCATATATGTTTAAATAATGTAAAGAAAATTAATTTCAATTATAGACTTATCTATAAACAAATTTTTTATAATTGTCTCCAGGGGTGGTTGAGTCGGGGGAGTTGAGGGGCATGAGGGTAAAAAGTCCTATGTTTGATTCCTCCTACCTACACTCTGTCGATCGAGCCTGTAATATAAGACTTGCCTAGTGCAGAGTACTCGGTTGACATGATTTGCAGGCTATTACGTCAATCCGGAAGTTTACCCAGTGCATATCCAAAAGATAGCGACTCTAAGTTCTTCTGTTTAGAAAGAAAAGAAAATAACCACAAAATAAATTATTTTACTAATAAAGCTTATTCTTAAAATATGCCAAACCATTAATTTTGAGTATTATGTTATTATATTTTATTATTATAAAATTTTATGAACCTTAAGTCAAGTTATTAAGATTGAAAGGTATTTATAAAATTTGAAATTTTAAAATAAGACATTACTTAGAGTTGAAAATTATACATATTTATTATCTTTTGCATTAATTAAGTTAACAGACATTGTTATTGTATTAAATGGATTGACCTGAAAATTAATGTTTAAAAAATATAAGCCGTTAAATTTTGAACTGTCAAAATTTTTAGTTCAAATTTTAATTTTTTTGATTTATTTAATAATTTTTATTGTTAAATGTCGATTAATTTATTAATCAATCATTAATTTTTATAAATTAAAATAAATCATTTAATTTAAATGTAAATTTTTTTAATTAAACTTCAAATTCTTTGATGCACAAGAATAATCGTTTTTAATCGTACTTCAAATTTTTAAATTTGATTTAGGGTGTGTTTAGTAAAGAGCTTATTAGCTATTTTTTAGTTGCTCAACTCATTTTAGCTGGTTGACTTTGAAAAAAGATCTATAAATTTATTTAATCCAACCAGCTAATTTTCAACCAGGAGCGTTTCATAAAATGCAATGCAAGTGATAAACCTCTTGTGTTGGCTCAATTCTAAATCCAATAGAGTAGATCCTGTTAATCTTTCATTGTTATTTCCATAGGATTAACAAGGAGAATTAAGAGTTGATTTTATTTTGTCTTATTTAGTTCTTTATAAGGGTAAAAAATACTTCCTATTTTACTTCATTTTGTTCTTTATAAGAATAAAAAATGAGTAATATTTTGTTCATTCGTAAAAGTGGACTTGAGGGTTGAAATTTGAACCCTATTTTATAACTTGCAAGTGCAAAATGTTGTGGGTTGAAATTTGAACCCTATTTTATAACTTGCAAGTGCAAAATGTTGTAATTCGAAGATTTTCCGTACGTTTATTTTCTAACAATTATAAATCATAAACAAAAATATATTAAATTTTGATTAGATTTAAAATTTTATTTAACTCTAATGTATTAATTCATTAAATAATTTACTATCCTTTAATAAGAATATCCAACAAAATACTCAGATAATATTCATATCTTTATAATTTTTTAAAATCATATTCTCATAAATCATTTTACACATAAACAACTAATTTTATCAAATATTTCTAACAAACAGCTAATGTAATCCGTTGGTCAAATCAGCTGATAGAATCAGTTATTAGCTAGCAGCTAATGCAATCATACACTTGCCAAACAGGGCCTTAATTTTTAATTGATTTTGTAACAGTCTATTGAATTTTTTATAATTAAAAAATATAATAAATTTTAAGAAATTTCTGTTATTATTAATTTTTGCAACTTGTATCTTATCAGATTAGTTTGTTTTTAAATAAGCTAAAATATATTTGATCGAATTTGTATTAAAATTGAAATTTAATTTCAATTAAATATAATTTTTAAATTGAATAAAATCTCTTTAAACTTTTTTTTGGTTTGATTATTTATTTAATAAAATTATCTAATATTGCTTATATAATAAAATATTTCCAAAATTTTGTTAATTAATATAAAATTTAAAATCTGTTTAGATAATACATAGAAAATGAAGTATAAAACTTTTGATTTACAGATAAATAGATAATTTAAGAGACTGACTCGTTTCTAGCCAAAACCCTAGCAAAACCCCTAGCCTCCTCCTCCTCCTTCTCGTTCCAACAAAAAAATGGTACTCTCTCTATCTTTATGATTCAATCTCTGTTTGTAGTTTCAAAAGGGTTTTGTTCTAAATCGTTACTTTGTTGATTGACCAACAGACTGGAGAAGCTGTCAATCCGAAAGCATACCCTTTGGCTGATGCGCAGCTTACAATTACAATCTTGGATCTTGTTCAACAAGCTGCCAACTACAAGCAGCTCAAGAAGGGGGCTAATGAAGGTCTAGTCTTTGTCTTCAAAAAGAATTCTTTGATTGGTTCTTTTGGAGGTTTTTGATTTTGGTTTCTTGTTCTTTTACTTCTTTTTCAGCGACTAAAACTCTGAACAGGGGCATCTCTGAGTTCGTTGTTATGGCCGCCGACACTGAGCCCCTCGAGATTCTTCTCCATCTTCCCTTGCTTGCTGAAGATAAGGTATAAAATGCTGTCTCTACCTTTCATTTCATGTATGGGCATTGAGTTGTTTTTCCTCTGTCACTATGTTTGTGTAAAAATAAAACATAATTTTGGATTTTTTTTGGGTCTGATGAGTACTTTTCCTTTCTGAATTGGGAAGTTGTAATAGGATCCTAAAGTTTTGAACTCTTAGATCCTGAAATGTTCTAATTCACCTGGGAAGATGAAGCTTA
The DNA here is from genome assembly GCA_027563845.1 of Erythroxylum subrotundum. Classification (NCBI taxonomy): domain Eukaryota; kingdom Viridiplantae; phylum Streptophyta; class Magnoliopsida; order Malpighiales; family Erythroxylaceae; genus Erythroxylum; species Erythroxylum subrotundum. The sequence goes on from JAOQMQ010000195.1 coordinate 1,695,086, forward strand.
AACATTTATAAATCTTTTTATTTTACTCTAAATGAAGATATATTGAGTGTTCTATTTGCCGAAGGGCCCCTATTTTAGTTATGCCTCTTATGCCCTAAGTTGCTCGAGAAGATGAGTGCTTACTGTAATCTATTTGTAACCAGTAGTCTCTGCTGGGTATCCATTAAGCTGTTCATTATGCTTTTGTTATCCATTTTATCATGTCTTGGCTTGTTCAATTGGATGCTTTATGTTTCATATACATGTGCAATTACTGACTTGATTCGCCTCAATTGAACATGCTGATATCCTTTCAACTTGGCATTTATTTCGTTTGGCCAGTGCATCATTTTGAAAGGACTTTGATGACGAACTTCTGGTCTGAATATTCAAATCTATGAGTTTGTTATGCATAGCAAGTTGGAAGCAATGTTATACCTCTTTAGTTGTTCTCTAGCATGCTTTTACTATACTATTATTTATTACCTCTTATCAAAATGTGTTTTTACCAATGCACTATTATTGACTTCCCTATCTGAATTTGACAGAACGTTCCCTATGTGTTTGTTCCTTCAAAGCAAGCACTTGGCAGAGCTTGCGGTGTTACAAGGCCTGTGATTGCTTGTTCTGTGACCTCAAATGAAGGCAGCCAATTGAAAAGCCAAATACAACAACTCAAGGTACTTAACCTGAGATTTGTTTCTTGAGTTCAAATTGTACCGACTCTGTGGAAATTTAACTAAGCCATGTTTTCATTTGTCACTGAAATGCAGGATGCCATTGAGAAGCTTTTGATCTGACGAATTGTTGTATGTGTTCTCGGTGTGATGGGCCTCGTGGATCATGAACGATCGCTGCTATAGAGGCTTTGACTGATGAGTTGTACTACTATAGAGGATTGTATGTTAACCTCTGTTGAGATTCTTATCACTTTTTTACTTGACAATGGATACCAGTTATTTTTACCCTAAAGCTTGGGGAGAATCAGCTATGAACTTCTGATTTGATGTTGGCTTGTTAAAAATGAGTTGTTTCCTTTTGACTGCATGAAGACAGCCAGTTTGAGTTTCTTACCATACTTCGAGTAATGCAAGAAGTCAAAATTGTCATAGGCCTTCCTTTTCACAATTGGAATTAGAATGTCAATTTGCATGGGATTGGAATTGTAGTGTCAAAAATATGGAACTGCATAAAATTTACAAGTCTAATGTTGTCTTTAAGCTCACTCAAACCTCCTTTAAGGACTAGTAAGCTTTTAGAGTTCAGATCATGAGTTGGCTAGCTTAAGCTTGGATCAGTGGTGTAAAGTTTAAATCAGACATAGTGTCGTAAAACTTGTCATTTGATTCTAATAATACTAATATGTGATTTGCAACTTATTGCTCCTTGTTACGGTGCAAATTTATGCCAAATGAATAATTATATTTGAACGGTCTATCACTAATAATGATTACTTATTAGATAAAACTTAAAGATAATTTATTTTTAATTAAATAAATTTATTTAATTTTAATATAATATTTATTTTAATAAATAAATTATTTTAAAATTAATATTTATTTGAAATATATTGTAATTATCAAAACAAATTTTATATGAATATTTATATATTTTAAATTTAATTATATTTATTAATAATTATTAAAATTTAATTACATATAAATTAATTAAAAAAATTCAATAAAATTAAATGATTCATAATTTTTATTGATAATTAATTTTAATTTATTAAATATATAATATTGAATTAAATTATTCATAATTTTTATTAAAATTTAAATAATTAAATAAAATATTATATGATAATATTATGAAAAAAACAAAAGCAGCAAACAAAAATCACTTTTGAAAAAAAAACTAAAAATAGAAATTAAAAAAAGTTAATAAACTTAAAAACAGAAAACTAAAAATAAAAATGGAAACATTCACTCTCCTAAGTTAATAGTAGTTATGTTACTATAGAGAGAGAGAGGACAATTTGCTAAATTAATTCTACTAAATTTCAAAACAAAAACAAAAAATCAAAAATAAAAATGAAAACAAACATTACTAAATTAATTCTAATTATGTTATTATAGAGACAGTGAGAGGACACTTGTTATAAAGAGGCATTAGGATTAGAATAATGAAAAAGGCTTTACAGGAAGGCAGAAAGTAGTGGTTCCAAAGAAGTAAACCAATTGACAATAAAGAATTTGCAAAAATCTCTTGGGAAGACTTTTTTTCCCAATTACAACACATATTCAACTTGATAGCTTAAGCTTGAAGCTCTTAACAGTATCTTCTTTTTAACCCATCGATATGAGTGACAATGAGCTCCATTCTCCTGGCCTGCCTTCTTGGACTTTCTTGTTTCTACTTTTTCCCTTTTCCACCAAAAAGATAAGTCATTGTTTTACTCTTCTCTTCTTCTTCTGTTCTATCATCTATGGACCTACTCTTTACATGTGTAGCCATAGATTGAAGCACACAAAACTCAGACATTCAATCCATCAAAACCACACTGCTTGTAAGTGAGTGACTGTTTTCTTGGACTTATCACAATTGCACAATCCACTGATACCTGGACATATAAAGATAAACCAACTCAGGATGCACAAAGTCAAAAAAGATTGATAAGATTTACATTTCCACATTGCAGTCATAGTACTACTCATTCCAAATTTATATGACTTGCAATTATGCACCACAATAGGTGGGTCCGACTCGGACCTAAAGTCCGATCTACCTTTAAGCTTTTCAGACCAGTTTAGTTTCCTGAATCCATGCCCGGCCACTCGGACTTTCCCACTAATTTCGAGCCAAGTCCAGGCCAACATGTCAACTATACTTGCAATAGGTTGATTCCATCATACAAATGTGCCATTGGGTGGGGCCCCAAGGACCCAGTAAATGTCATTACACAGACATGAACAGGGTAGAAGCAAAGACTTTTTCTTTCCTACACCAGTAGGAAGATTCATGTTGTTTCTGTCATATCATCTCCCTAGTTACCACCATCTCCAAACACCTCACAAAGTCATAATGCAAAACTTAGTCTATGTATCATCAAACTAATACAACACAGTTCACAAATTCTTTTAAGAACTTCAACATCCTAATCCAACCCCAAGTGGGCAAAGTCATCCAATCCATAGGATTAACTTTCTACTTTCTAATCAACTTATTATAGAATATACAAGGACCTAATCACAAAAGGTGGCAAAGAAATTTAAGTCCAACCCGACCCGACCTGACCCAACCCGATGGAAGGAACTAAATCCCATTTAGCCGGATTGGGACACCACACTCAATTTTTTTTTCAAACTAATTATCAGAAATCGGATCGATCTAACCCAAACTGGTCCGACGCATTGCCACCCTATAAATGACAAAAGTGGTCCTAAGCAGTTAATATAAAGAGGTGTCGTAGAAAGTGAAAAGCAAGAGCCAGAAATGACATTCTTCAAAAGAAATATTTCATAGTCATCATCCTGTCCACATGTTGCCCCACTCTCATACTCTCATGGCGCGTACAAAGAAAGCAACTTTAGCAATTAATTCATTGGCTTACTTAAGGTTACAGTCATGGATGCTTTTGTGAGAAAGGAAATATGAGAAAAGGAATCAAATCATTCCATAAAAGGACAAGGGCATGAATGCAAACTCTTAAGAAAGTAAAAGGGCATTGAAGCAATTATAGGATAAGGGTAAAACAAAGAGGGGGGCATATTAGCAAAAGAACATGGATATATATATATATATATATATATATATCCATGTCCCTAAAAAGAAGAGAAGACGACAAACTCTACAGCTTCCCTTCCTCAAGAAAACTTTTTCATTTGTCAAAAAAACTTAAAAAGCAAGAAAGAATCAATGTGGCGCACGTTAACACGAACTGGGGTGTGTACTTTAGTAGTAGGACGAAAAACTCAAGAGTTGAGTGGGAGCAGAACAGAAGCTAGTGGTTGCAGGGTACATTGTCTTTTTCTTTCTCTTTATTTATTCTAATGATTTCAGAACCAGCTTACCAAGTTATGGAAGAAACAGAGGCTTAGAGAGATTAGTACAGAACAGAAACAGAGGTTTAGAGAGGTTTAAACAGAACAGAAACAGAGGTTTAGAGAGTTTAAGTACAGAGCTGAAACATAGATTTAATGAGAATATTACAGAACATAAATAGAGATTTACAGAGATTAGTACAGAACAGAAACAGAGATTCGCAGAGATTCCGAAACAGAAACAGAGATTTGGAGATATTATCAGAGAACAGAGACAATGAAACTAATTGAATGTCAAAAACCCATTTTCGCAGACATCACAATTAGATTGTAAGAACGAAAAATTAAAGATTTGAACAAACAATGGGATTCAGGAAACCTGGAAGAAAAAGAAAACCAATGAGAACTGACCTGAACACCAGGGGAGTCAAAATCTAAAACACGGATCTTGGCACCAACTTCACCGAAAACCCTGAGCTCAACTCGATCATTCAAAGAGGCGTCTCGAATCAAATCGGCAGCATCAGCCTGCATCAAGCTGTACCGATCAACGATGATGGTGGCATCAACCTGTCTCTGGCTGTGGGCTTCCTGGTAAAACCCAGGAACAGAAGCTTTTCCCAATGGGATGCCACGGTACATCACGGTGAACCTGGACTCGCTGTACTTGATGCCTACTTTGTTTGGGTTAACGGCGGTGAAGAGCATGTGGATGGTTAAAGAAAGGGAAGCGGCGGCGGCGGTGCTGGACGTAGTGGAGAGGCCATAACTGCTGGTGGTGGTGGTGGTGGTAGTGGGGTCGAGAGAGTTGGGGCTGGGAGTGGAAATTCCCATGTACTGGACGCCCACTTGTTGGAGATCAAACTGGGGTTTCTTGGGTTTCACAGCTAAGATGATAATGAGAGTGACGGCTAGAACCAGAAGGGCAATGAATGAGAAGAGAAGAAAGAGACAGCAGCAACACCCTTTTAATGAAGCTGATGATGAGGAGGAGGAAGGAGAAGAAGAATGAGGAACATAATATGGGTGGTGGTGGCGGTGGGGATGTTGGCGGGGAGGCTGAGTATTAGAAGGAGGAGGTGGACCAGGTGGTGGTGGTGGTCGGTGCTCGCCGTTGGGCGTGGTAATCGGCGGCATTATTAGGTAATGTCGGCCTCTTCCTCTCCTCCTCCTCCTCCTCCTCTTCTTGTGTAGAGTGTTAATTTGCTTTCTCTGCTTTTCCAAAGGTAAAGAGAAAGAAGACGGAGAGAGGAAAAGGTATAGAGAAAAGAAGACTCATCAGTGAAGGAGTTTTCTTGCTTTCTAGATAGGATAATATAAAATGATTAAATAATAATAAGTTTCATCATAGTTATGCTTGATCTATGGACCTGAGTCCAATCCCAAAATAATCAAGTAGACTCGGCCTAAAACTCAATCGAATATGAGATTTATGACATAAACTGAGAGCCCGGTCGAATTTGGACGGTTTGAAGTAGGGATGATAATAAGTCGGGTTAAGCCTGATATGAGGCCCGGTTAAGCCCAAAATAGCCCAATCTGAGCTAATTTTTCTTTTTTTTAAATAAAAATAATATTGTTTTGTTTATAATTGTGGAGCCTTAGGTTAGACCTTGACAACTTAAATAGATGTCTAATCAACCTAAACTTGACCCATTAATCTCCGGTTAAACTGGGGTGGCTTAGGCCAGGCTCAAGCTCGAATGTCTTCTCTAGTTTGAAATTTGACATAATGTAAATTTTGAAAACAATATCATTTTATTAAAATGACATCGTTTATACTTTATATATTTAAGTTTTTGACTACAAATTTAGCGATCTAATTTGATCGACTTCCAAGCTCGAACTAAATTGTCATCCTTAATTATAAATTTGGTTTAAGAGTTTAAGATGTGTAAGAGAAAATTTTAAATTACTTAAACTCAAAGATATAATTTTAAGTTTGATGCATAAAAGAAAAGGCTTATAATCTTTAATTAGAAAATATTAAACTTTTTTACTGACTTTAATTAATTTTTGTAAAATTAATAATGATTAAAGTTGGATACACAAGAGAAATGACATAACTTTTCATTAGAAAATATTAATTTTCTTCTTCTAATTTTTTTTACTAATCTTAATTAATTCTTATAATATTAATAATAAGATTAAATTGAATTTTATTAAAACTAACTATATAATTAATCGTTGTAAAGACCATATGAATTGGAGATTTATAAGCTAATCTATCCTTTTATCATTTAAGACTGCTCACTGGAATGACTTCTTTCCTCAAATTCGACTCGACCTAAAATCAATAAATTTGGTTCTAATTGATTGAATTTTGAATTACACATGATTTAAAAAAAAATAAACTTCAAATAAAATTCAGACTCAGACTATTCGACCTAACTTGACTCAAAATTTGACACAACATTTAGTATAAATCCTGCTGGAAGGCGAGGTCTGGACAAGTCCTGTAATACGCAGTCTTATCTTTAACTAATAATTAATTTAAATATTAAATAAACGATTTCGATTTGAATAAAAATAGTTATTAACATTTAAATTAAAAAATAATCAAACTCGATTAGGCTTCAAGTTACGCAAACTCAAACATAAATTTTCAAACGAAACTCAAATAAAGTAGTCTAATGCCTAATCTACTCCTCATCTCTATTTTATATTTTTAATCCGTAATTTATTTTTTTCTTCACATTTTTATCTTTTGCTATAATTATTTTATCCTTATTTAATTTAATATCCTTTTAATGAGCTAAAATTCAACATTTGTCTAATATTTTGAGTCTAGCTCTAAATTAACGAACAAAACTTTAATTATTCGAACTATGATTTAAATTGAACTTGATGAGATCAACCTACCAAAAATAACTTAAGGTGTGCTAGATAACTTGAGAGAATAATAATAGAAATTATAAATTTATAATAACTATGACTTTCATTTCTTACTATATTAGGGGTGTAACGTATTGTCCTTTAAAGGAGATATAAAAATACCGTTTTAAATTGGACCGAACTCAATAAAGCCAACCTAACATGATTGACTTAGATAATCGACATTATTTTATTTAAATTATGAAAAATTACTTGATCAAACTACGTCGTTTTACCTAAAACAATGAATCCAACAGCGCCAGTTGCGAAATAAGAGCTTAATACATTCCATCTTCGATTACAGAACACAATGTAGGACATCATCAGAGGGAACATAAGGGATAGTTCACCCAAAAAAACCAAAAGAGAACACAAAAAAGGTATCAAGATACCATAATGCTAAGGGAGACAAGTTGAAGAGAGGATACAAGGTAGAGAAAAAAAAAAAAAAAGAAACTAATGTTCTCAATAGGCATCTGATACATAATCACAACTGATTAAGCACAAGAGTAACCTAGAAAAGAGTAATGTCAACAACACATATTAAATCATTCCTGGTCAGGATTGTTGGTATGTAGGCTGGTGCTGGTGCTGGTACCCTCAACATCTGGCTTGACCGTGTCGTCACCTCTCCCATTGTTCCCATTCCGGCTGTTATCATCAACACCTAAAACATCATCCATGTCATCCTCCCCGACATTTATATCTTCCACATCTTCCACATCTTCCTCATCTTCATTGTTGCTTCCACCAGGTATCTTTCTGGTTTTTGGACCATGTTCAAGCCTGTGAGTGTCCAACTCTTTGTCCATTGTCTCCTGCAAGTTTGCATCATCGCTTGTTCTTCTTGCTTTCCTAGCATTTTGCCACCTCTCCAACTCCTTTTCAACATTTTCCAGATACTGATCTGCCACCTGCTTCTGATATTCTGATAGTTCCTCCCTCCTAGCAGCTTTCCATTGGGAAAATATCTGAAAATAAAAACATATTAGTTGAATAATAAATCAAATTCAAGTTTACACAAGACTCGTACATTTTTGCCAAACCAATAGTTTAAAACATTTAACAGTCTAAAGCATCACTGCCCATTTTCTCCAGACTTTCTTTCCATTCTTTTCCTTTTCCAGCAAACACATGTTTTGGATGTCATAAAATGGACCAATAAAAAGAACTATTTCTTGTTTACATGGAAAAACAAGCATAAAAATAAAAGAAAAGAAGCAGTCAAAGCAAACCCGAGCATTAGATTTTCACTTTTCAGAAGAAAGTTGACAACGGGTGCACATCTTTTGCATTGTTTTCATCAGATTATAGGCCCGAGGAATAAAGTTTTATTTTACAAAGAACAAAAGCAGTTGTTACAAGTTCCAAGTAACTCACCTGTTCTTTATGCTGTTCAAGTATGGCTGCAGCTTCATCCAACGGTTTTTTGGGCAAGTAATAAATTGGAGGCTCTGCCTTGGTCCTGAAACGAACATCACATAAGCAATTAAGATGAATCAACGGAAAAAAAGGCAATAATATGACCCTTAAGTTCTTGAAAGTAGGAAGCATTCACTTGTCCACTTTGTTCAAGATTACTATACATATGAACGGAAACTTATCTTCGTCTCAATAAAATTGTGAATATGGACACTTTTGGACCAAAGTTAAAAATAACCTGCACCAAACAATGATTACTTATAAGGAAATTAATAATGAATATTCTATCCCCGAAAGAAATTGGCAAACAAGGGAAGATTTTAAGTCAAACGGTAGCACACTATACCTTATAAAATTGCTAAGTTTCTTATGATGCTCCGTCCACCGAAGAAACATCAACTCCAACTTCTTTTCTTCGGCTTTCGCAGCAACTCGAGCTCTGAGAACCTAATGTAGCCAAGGACAGAGAGTAAAGAAATTAAAGATGATTTGCTACCTTATACCACATTAATTTTGAATCCAACTGTTCTAAAGATAGAATATGCGAAAACACACCAGATCTCTCCTCCTTTTTTCTGCTATTTTTTCACGCTCTTGCTGCCTCAGCCTTTCACTTTCTTCACGTGCTCTCTGCTCTGCCTAAATAAGAGGAAGACATCAAGTTGTTACATTAGACCAAAGCTTAAAACACTTTGAGACGTTGTTTTAGTTCAGGACACAACCTAATTAAACATAAAACCACTTAAACACAAACATACTCCACACACTTCACAATAGAAAAATATTATTATGCACTCACAACACAACCAGAATAATAGCAGCATGAAGAATTGTACTGATTGTTTGCTACTAAATCTCAATGTAAATTTCTAATTGTTAAGTTGGAATAGTAATGAAGCTTTTACTTATGGACCATTTAATTTCCTGAACAAGGCCTTTACAGGTGATTTCAAATGCAACATACTATTTAGATTGTATTAATATTAACTGCCACACTTACTCTTTGCAAAGCATTTGACCTTTGAATGTATGCTTCAGTCCCTGAAAGTTTCATATCGTCTTTCCTGAATTTCTGACATAAGAAGAAAAATATTAATAATGCAAGTACTCAATAGAAATATAATGAAATGAACACATATAAATATGTATATGCAATAAAATATATCAAGCAGTTGGCATCTAATTCCCTGTTGGAAACTGTCAGTCTCTTTCTATAAATATAACTTCTGGCTTGTCGATATCCCCATAACTGGTCTCTGCTTTTACTTCGTATATAATATTCATTTAGGGTTAGCTGGGGTTGGACAATGTACATATATAGGCAAAAACACCTGATTTTTAAAGCAATGCAAATTTATTAGTCATTATGGCTGGTAGAAGGTATATGATTGCAGAATCCTATTAGAAAAGGAGGGGGGTCACCACCAATTCGTTTCTTTTCTTTTCTTGCATCCCATTTTCAAGCTATGCTATGCTCGTTGTTTAAACAATTAATTAAGATAAATTTTCATATTTCTTTCCTGAACTTCTAACGTAAGCCAAAATAATCAAAGTATATAAGCAACAATAAAGACTTAAATAATGCAAGTACTCAATAGAAATATGATGAATTAATGCATTTAGCATGCAAGCAAACTCAAACAATTTCAACATCATGAAAAATGAGCTTTTGTAATCACAAAAAGATATATTTTCTTCATAAGTGATTTAGATTACAGAATAAAGGATAATCCCCTCTTCAACCCCACTCTACCAAGGTTGAACTGAAGACCTCTTAATCTCAGAGGGGTAGTGTCAACCACTAGGCTACTCCATCAACACCCAATAGGGGTAAATTTATTCTTACAAAAATGTAGGCCTTATCTAGCTAAACAAACATTAGAAGCACTTCTCCATGTATGAAAGAATAAAACATAAGTATAGACTTGAGGTAAGCCAATCAGTAAAATATTACGCCCATGCTCCTTTATCTTCTAATTATAGACAAAACATAACAAATGCAGGCAGGTTAATTGTCAAACATTTATCCCAATTGATGAATTTGACAAAAGTGGTTTCAATATTCCGCATTTATACTAATGGCATGGCCATTGAGGTTTAGACAACTTCCTTTTTCCAATTTACCACCAATATATGCAGTAAATATTTATTCAGACAAAAAGGCTTGGAGGTTATGATTTTGGGAAAACAAATCATTGTTTTCAGCATGATCTATTCGACAAAACACCAGAGCTTAAAATAAAACAGAAGAGTTGCAAGTGTTACTGCAAAACTAGAGATACTGTCACTGCAGTTGAATAACCAGTTGCAAAGCATGGAAGCCATACCTCTAAGGTACCCAAAAGTTGTCCGAGCATCCTTTTATTTCTGCTAACCAAACTTGGATCCTCATTCTTCGAAAAAACTCGTGGCACGTGTTCAGTCATAAGAGGTTCATTCTCCTGGTCAATTAATAAGTAAACAACAAAGGACAAAAACATCTATAAGTCACCCCCACAAGTAAACACTAAGAAAAGAGACAAGATTGAGGCATATACCTTCTTTCCTGCTCTTTCAATCCCGTCCCTCCTAGACCAACCACCCTGCTGTAACTTGGATGGCCTTTCATCAGAATGATCATCCTTGCCAAGGTCTATATTTCCTTCCTCAGCCAATTGCTCTTTATTGGCATCATTCTCTGATTCAAGTTCCTCTGTTATTTCCCCATCCTCTACCTTCAAAAAAATTTGTAGTTTGAAACACGTAAATGAGCACAAGAAATGTCCATCTGATCAATAGTTTTCCATATACGTAGAACAAAAGGGTAACTTTGTATCTTCATGTAGTTTGTTAATTTAGCACAAAAGCATAAATTTTCACAGTAATTGAGAACCGATCATGACAAAAAAATTGAAACTTCGTATGACCAATAACATTATACAAGACAAGTTAAATTTTCCTTGTATTTGTTCAAATGATAAACGCATGTTTAAAACTCACATGTCACAACCTTGAATCACAAAAACAAGTATAGATACAGAACATATTAGAACTGCACCGCATTGTACATGCCTCCTAGTACATTATTAAGCCTAAAACTAAGAAACTATCTGAAATATAACATTTTTAGTGAATCAGCAACTAAGTTCAAGACAAGAATGAAACCACAAACAGAATCCAGATTTACCTTGACAACAGCAGACAAAAGGCGCCGTTTGGCTGGAGGTTGATCTTCCGCTTCATTTCTATCTGCCTGAAACTATCCAGAAATTTCATTTAACAATCCTCTACAAGTATAAAAGAAAATCCCAGCAGGATTTTGGAAGAAAAGAGAAAGCATCTAATTTGATGATCATAAACTATTAAGAGAGACGTATACCAAACGTTTAATTGCAACCTTGCATGTAACAACAACCATAGAGAAAAACAAAACAAATAACAACAATTACCGGCCGAACAAAGCCTCGTTGACGGGCCCCATTGCCGGCGAAGTTGCGAGGACCAGCTGCTGACAACCCTCCTCTTCGGAGTCCACGAGGATCACGAAGACGCTCAGTAATCTGAGATTTGCAGACAAATAAACCAACACAAAGAGATTTAGTCACCAACCAAAAAAAACTAAACCATCCAATCCCAGAGGGAACACAGAGCAAAGAACAAGAGAAGAGAAGAAAAAGAGAAAGGAGTACCTGACGCTGTTGGCGAAGGAGCTCATCGATCTCTTGTCGAAGCTCTTCTTCAGTCTTCTCGACGGCGGTGGTACCCATCGGGGCAGTGAGCTCTGGTCTGAGAGTTCGTGAACAAATCCAGGCGGCTATAAAACCCTTGCCTAGGATTTTTATATATTTATTAAATAAATAAATATAATCAATATTTTATATAATAATTTATAAATTAATTAATTAATATAAAAATTTTAAATAATAAAGCAATAATGTTAATTCTTTTTTATTAATTCCTGAGACTTATTTGGGCCTCCTTATTAATTAAAAATAAGGTTATGTTTCAGATGTTGTTACTGTTCTTTTTTTATTAATATATTTTTTGTTTTTAGATAACAGAAATTACAATATTTTTATTTTATAAATTCAATTAAAAATCTAAGGCTTTTTACTTTTTAGGATTTGGTACACATCTCTGAGACTCAGACCCAACCTCACTGCCCGGATGGATTCCACCGCCGTCGAGAAGACTGAAGAAGAGCTCCAGCAAGAGGTTGATGAGCTTCTTCCCCAACAGCGCCAGGTATCCTATTATCTTCTCTTCTTGCCTCTTCTCTTGTTCTTTGCTGCGTGTTCCCTTTGGGACTGGACTGCTGTTCTTTTCTTCTTTTTTGTGACGTGTTGGTTTATTTATCTGCAAATCTCAGATTAGTGAGCGCCTTCGTAGTCCTCCTGGATTTGAAAGAGCAGGTTTGTCAGATGCTGGTCCCCGTAACTTCGCCGCTAATGTGGCTCGTCAAAGTGGCCTTGTTCGGCCGGTAATTATTGTTTTTTTTTTTTTCCTGTGGTTACATGCAAGGTTGCAATTAAATGTTTGGTATACGTCCCTCTTGGAACTCTTGTTCTTTGCTGTGCGTTCCCTTTAGTACCGGACTGCTGTTCTTTTTTTCTTTTTTGTAATGTGTTCGTTTATCTGCAAATCTCAGATTAGTGAGCGCCTTCGTAGTTCTCCTGGATTTGAAAGAGGAGGTTTGTCAGCTGCTGGTGCTTGCAACTTTGCCGCCAATGTGGCCCGTCAAGGTGACCCTGTTCGGCCGGTAATTGTTGTTGTTGTTGTCTTTTTTTTTTTATCCTATGGTTACAGGCAAGGTTGCAATTAAATGTTTGGTATACGTCCCGCTTAATAGTTGTATGTTCATCAAATTGGATAGTTTCAGGCAGATGGAAATGAAGCAGAAGATCAACCTCCAGCTAAACGCCGCCTTTTGTCTGGTGTTGTCAAGGTAACTCTCGATGTCTGTTTGCTGTTTCATTCTTGTCCCTAACTTTCTTGCTGATTTCACTAAAAAACATTATATTTCAGATAGTTCCATACTTTTAGGCTTAATAATGTATTAGGAGGCACCTATTGTGAGGAAACATTGACTTAAGAACCCTTGTATGATGTCATTGGTCATACGAAGTTTCAATTTCTGTAAAAATATATGTTCTTGTGCCAAATTAACAACCTTAATGAAGATGCATAGTTATTTTTGTTCTATATATATGGAAAACTATTGATCTCATGGATATTTCTGTGCTCATTTATATTTTTTAAAGGTGGAGGATGGGGAAACAATAGAGAATGATGCCGATAAAGAGCAATTGGCTGAGGAAGGAAATATCAAGGTGGGCAATGTTTCTGACAAAGGGCCATCCAATATACAACAGGGTGGTTGGTCTAGGAGGGATGGGACTCAAAGAGAAGTAAAGAAGGTGGATGCCTAAATCTTGTCGCTTTCTTAGTGTTTACTTTTGGGTGTAACTTAATAGATGTTTTTATCTTTTTTTTTTGGGTTTATAATTTGCTAGGATAATGAAACTCTTTTGACCGAGCACATGCCTGGAGTTTTTCCAAAGAATGAGGGTCCAAGTTTGGTTAGCATAAATAAAAGGTTGGTTTATTTTTGTATCTATGAACAAGCACGATGACCTAAACTGAGAACATTTTCATTTTGACATATGATATAAGAAACTCTCTGTGGGTATACTTGTAGGTTTTTGTGTTTCTTGTCATGTCTGTTCATAATATGCATGGTGAAGCTGTTGCCTTTTATGCTGGGTTCACTTGACAATGCATTTGCACATCGCTTAAAACTTCCTTACAATTAAAGCCAAAAAATGGGCACATTTTTTCTTTGTCTTGTTTCATTGCATATTTCTACCATCTTTCACCTATCATCTTCTTACTACCTTTACCATACATCAAAATTTGATTTTGTTAATTCTCAGATATAACAGCAGTGTTTGTTTTTTTGGTTTATCAGATACTTTAGAGACCTTCTTCTGAATCCTCCTGCTTCTGAAATTGCCTCCACTATTCAAGGTAAACTGACATTCAATATGGTTTTGAATTATGCTTAAGTCTTGCCCAAAATTTGGTTGTGATATGACTTCAATATGGTAAAATTGAACATATTATAATTGATCATCCAATAGTCTTTGCAGTAATAATTTATCGGTTCATTTTGCATGAGTTGGTGAGTTATTTGCTTAGTAGTTATTGTTGTTCGATGAAAGAGCAAAGGTGATATTTGGGAACAATATATATGTAAACAGGGAATTCTAAGTGTATTTAGAATATCAATTGACATTTTATATGTATATATTGCTTGCGTATTCATTTATCCCATTCTTAAATGTGTCAATATAAATGGAAAATGTATTCATTTATCCCATTCGTAAATGTGTCAATATATTGGGCTGGGATTCAAAGTACTGCTTATGTTAAGCAGCCCAAGTCCAGATTTGTATGAAAATAAACAATACATTGTATTCTTACTGTGGTTTCCCAAAGTACATTGTATATTTATATGTTAATTTATAAACTTAACAATGACAAATTTCCAATCAGCAAGCTACATTGTATATTTATATGGTATGATGGCAGCTTTTATAAAACAACTTTTCTGTTCTTAGCAAGTTTAATGTTAAAAGAACTGCTTCATATTTTTCTACAACTTGCACATATAAAAAATGGTTGCTTACAAGTTGCTTTCACTAGAATCACACTTTTACAATACAAGTAACTGATCAGTAGTAAATTTCATTGATTTTTCTACATTGATGGGTGCACTTGCTGGAACCGAAGGTGCGGCATAAATTTAATTAGCCAACTCTATAGAAGTGGAACTCTTCTTAGTAATGATTCTTGGAGGTATCCACCTAGAGATTCATGCAAACTAAATATGCATGACTTATTTTATTAACCAATTATAGATATATGCGGTTCTCCAACAATCATGCTTTATAAATGAGTTGTATGTCCTTTGATACATATTTCTTCAACTTTAATGAAATAAGTTGTTGAATCTTACTATTCTATACATATGTACAAATGTAGTTTATGATCATTATATTGTTTTCTCTTTGCAGACATATTTTGTTACAAATTGGGGTCAATGGATCATGATGCTTTGTTTAAGTGTCTGGCTTTGCTTGAGATTTGGAATAAGCAATTGGATTTGATGAGAATGGTCCTGTTGTTATGCTTGTATGTTTACACCAAGAAACGGTGTAGAAGTGAAAATGCTAAAGGTAGCAGGGCATTGACAGTACCAAATAGGGAAGCCAATATAGATAGGATTTTGCATGAGGGTGATAGGAATTGCCAGTGGGATTTAAGGATGGACAGTAATGCATTTACA
>JAOQMQ010000195.1:1715301-1726705 GCA_027563845.1 Erythroxylum subrotundum
ACGAGTTTTAAAGATGCGATGAAAAGATGTATGATTAAGATCAATCTTAGTGAATTTGAGATTTTGGAAAATATATATGTCAAAGGATAGTGAGATTAGAATGGCTAAATTTCCAAATGGGAAATTGAGTTGTTTTGAGTGGTATGAGATTGTTTAAAGAGAAAAAGGAATGAATAATAAGAATGGAAAAGAAAGAAAAAAAAATTTATACCAATCTGGGATTGGTTTTAGCCTTGGAGTTTCCAACGCTGATCTGGTTTCGAAACTTCACTACAGATGTCGAAAATTTGTTCAGTTCGTTTTGAGATCCGTTTCTTTGATTTCGATTATGTTTGTGCTTTCGTGGTTTGTTCCGAGTTTCCGATTCGGTTCTCTGTTGTTTGGCTTTGTGATTCGTTTTGCCTTATATTTTTCGCTTCGGAATTTGATTTCGATCGTTTCGCTTTCCAGAAGCTTCCGGTTTCCGTTTTGCTTTTCGGTTGTGGTCCAGTTTCGAGATCGGGTCCCAACAACAAAGACATGAACCTTTAGTGTCTCCTTAACTTCCTTCTCAAAATCTTGCCCACTAAGGGTCAGCAATGTCTTTCCCTCCTCTCTAAAAGTCTTTGGCCTATCAAAGGCTGCATTTGTGGGTAGCATGGTCACTTTCTTACCTTTCCATTGGAATGAGACGGTGTTATCTCTTCCTCTATAAGTAATATACATGCCAAATTTCCATGGCCTTCCTAGGAGTACGTGGCTTACATTCATGTCCACCACATCATAGTAAACAGTAGCCTTGTAGATACTTCAGTTACTCTCAATGCTGGCCCATCAGTAAGCCAACCAACGGTGTAGGGATGAGGATGTTTCTCAATAGGAAACATCGTATGATCCACCATCTTTCTTGCCACTAAATTCTTATCACTGTAATTGTCTACAATCAAGTTGCACACCTTACCATTAACAGTGTAGAAGGGTCAAAAAATGCTTCTCCTTTATTGTGACTCCTTAGTTTTAGATGAACAAAGTATCTTCTTTACCACTAGATTAGCTCTATCCTCGGCAAATTCTTCAGCAAACTCCTCTTCTTCTTCTCCCCTTCTTGAAGTTCTTCCAAATCTTCTTCACCTTCATTAAGGTAGTCTCCTTTTTCAGCAATGTTGACCATCTTTCTCTCGGTACAATTACTAGAGATATGTCCAGGCTTCTAACATTTATAACACATATATCCTTTACTGCTGCTGCCACCTCCTTCAAAAGGCTTCCTTTTGTCCACTCTTAGATCTTTAGGGGCATTGTCAATTTTTAATGTTTCAACTAATGCTTTCCCCTTTCCTACCACTTCATTTGGAACTGGTTGAGTTGATCTCCTATGGTATTCAAACCTTTTAGGTGCCTTTTCCATCTTTTCAGCTCTCAAGGCCAATTGGTAGGCCTCCTCTATGTTCTAAATAGTGTGCATTCCAAGCCTTTCACTTATGGATGATCTTAATCCTCTAAGATACCTTGAAACTTGCTACATGTCGGATTCTTCAAGATTATTGCGTGCTGCCAGCCTCAAGAACTCATAATGATACTCCTCCACACTTTTAGAACCTTGGGCACAACTTTGATAAAGATCAAATAAGTGCAGCTCATAATTATGGGGTAAAAATTTAAGAAAAAAGGCTTGTTTTAATTTCCTCCAAGATCTAATTGGTGGTTTTCCGTTCCTCTCCCGATTCTTTTGAAGATTACTCCACCAAACTTTAGCACTACTTTTTAATTTATAGCCTACAATTCTCACTAGTTTATCATCTGACTTCCATCATCTCTTGAAAACTTTCCACCTCATCAATCTAATCAAGAAAGCCTTCAATGCTTAGATTTCCACTAAAGTAAGGGACTTCAACTATAATCTTGTAATCATCTTTACCCCTTTGGCCTCTTCTTGGTTGGTCTTAGTCTAGAATTTCTTCATCCGAACTTTGTTCCATAAGAGGCATTTGATTCTGACCGTGAGCTCTCTTATTTTATGCATCCTTGGAAGATCAGGTCTACCAATAGGTTGGGGTTGAAGTAAACCTCTGCCTTGAGCTCCCCTAGGTGTTATTCCTCCATTATTGGCTTGATTAAGGCCCATAATGGTTAGAAGTTGATCCATAAGAGTCGCTAATCCATTAATAGCCTCCAAAACTTCGTCAAATCTCTAGTTATCACCTTAATTAGCCATGTGTATGGGTTGGTCAAGACTAAAAACATTTGGTTTGACTTTTCTAGGTTTTGGGTGAATTTTTTAGGTTTTGGGTGAATTTTCTAGGTTGATAGGGTTGGAAGATGGGCTGGAGGGTGTGGAACAGAAACAAACTGAGGAAAGGCACCAAGAAAGAAGTTCAGGAAAAATTTTCTGGGTTGGTAGGGCTGGAAGATGGGCTGGAGAGTGTGGAACAGAAACAAAACTGAGGAAAAAACTAGATTTTAATTCTCTGATACTAACTGACACAACAGAAGTAATTAGGTAGAGATTTTAGGTTAACCTCGGAACCAAATCCAAGCATGAAACTTAAGATTAATTAACAAAAGAAAGACACTCTCTCACAGGAAAATTTCCTCCAGAAGCTTTATTAAAATAATGTTTCTGGGGTCCCTAAAACATTTGTTAACCCTCCCTTTTATATTCCTAACGTGGCGCATAAGAGTCCTAATTCTAGTGTGAAAAGGATTGATTGAAATCCTTTTCTAAAGCTGCCTTATTTCTTTTCTTGTTCGACAAACTTAAAATAAAATAAAACATAAATAAATCCTAATGGATATACGACAACATAACAAATCCTTATCCTAATGGATATATGACAACATAACAAATCCTTATGAGTTCAATCCTTTATGAGTTTCTTTGGTTGATTGTTTTAGATGGATAAGCTTAATCATTCAATTGAGCCTTCTAAAAGGTAGCCCTTTAGCTACAAATTGCCGCCAAAAGTTCGTTAAATGGCGAGCCTTTGGCAACGATTCAGTAACATTGTCGCTTAATGCTAAGCTTTGGGTGACATTTTTTCGAAATCATTGCAAAAAGCTCATTACAACAAAAAGGACCTTTGGCTACGTTTTTTTATTACAATTTTAAAATCGTAGCTAAATGCCAAAAGTTCAACCTTTGGTAACGATTTCCAGCATCATCGCCAAATGACTTGCTTTTGGTGACGATTCACAAAAATTGTTGCCAAAAGGAAAGCTTTTGGCGATGATTCAAAAAAATTGTCGCAAGATGCTTAACCGTTGGCGATGATTAATGAATTGGTGACTTTTGGCAACGATTTAATAACGAAATAATGCTCTTATTTATAATTATAATTCACTAACTTTGACTTGATCAATTTGAGACTGAACATCATATTAAAAAATCAAATTTAATATTTTTGACAATTATTCTAGATGTAAAAATAAATTTAGCTAATAAAAATGTCAAATCATTTAAATAATTTATGAAACTATAAACTCAAAATTAATTAATATTACATAGATTTTTAATTTTCATTTTTCTCTTTTAAATTATATGATTTCACGAATTTATATGGTGTCACAAAATTTTTAAATAATTTTAAGATGAAGTTTGTAATATAATAATATATTATTTTTACAAAAAATTAATAAATAATGATATATGGTAAATACTATAATATAATAATATATGATAAGTAATATAAGATTTTAATTAAAACTTTAACAATTCTTAAGGACAAAACAATAAATAAAGTTTCACGCCAATTCTATCAAAAAAAAGAAAAAAAATTCTATTCTAAGTGATATGAGACTCGGTAAATAAGGTAGAGAATTTCCTTATGTTTGCATTCATAAGAAAACTCCTTGTTCGTTCGAAAACAGCAATTGAAACAGGCAAAGATCTCCCTCAAGAGTTGGTTTATTGATACTCTCTTCTAATAAATTCTTGACTTTAGTAAACTAACGAAAGATGCAGTGAATGATTTCTCAAATGTAATATGAATCACTGAATTAGATGAACTGCAAGCATCATGCGCTTCACCTAAGGAACAAACAATATAGAACAATCACATTAATTTCTTCACAATCCTTTGAAAAATTAAATCCTAAAAACTTAAAATGCTAAATCAAACCATATAAGGAATCCAAATTCGAAAACATGCATACCCGATTGAATGATTTAATCATCGTTATAATGAACAGACAGTTTTTGCAATCGACTACTGTTCCAGAACAACCGATTTCTCTAATTCTGTACGGACTATCGGGACATCAGCATTGCCTCCATTTTCATGTATGTTTTCATAAAGATTTGAGGAAGCTTTACACAACATAGTAAATCCATTCACACGTTTATCTAATAGCTTCTTAAGAGAATATTAGATACAGATAATAAAGAAATTATACAACACAACATTCGTCTCCATCATCTGCCAAAGATTTTCATTTTGTAAAAGAGTTGAGAAAGAATAATAACATTTCATATCTTATATTTGCCACCAAAATGCTAGTGATAAATCATACGAGTTACCAACAATGAACAACATATGTAGAAAATCATTTTGATTTTCCCAAGGATCAACATTGGATACACATTCGATGCATAAATAAACCAATTCGAGTACTTTAGACAGAGAATTAACAAGCAATCTAAAGTTGATTAAAAAATATTTTATGTGCATCCATATAAGAGGAAATGTAAAAGGTTAATTGAATCAAATACAAAATCAATGTTAAAGAATTCTTTAATTTCCAAAAAGAAAAACCATGTTAAAGAATTAAAGTTAATTGCATCTAAAACCCTATTGAAGTGTTGTCTTCGAAAAACTCTCTCAATTTAATTTGGTTTTAGAGATCCATGTGAATTGATAATTAGCCAAATAGAAGTAACATATCAAAGTGATAGTTTCATTGTTGATAAAATATGCAGAAAAGGGTATCTTAACTAACTACCAAGCCATGTAACCATAAAAGCTAAATGATAATAGAAAGATAATTCTAGGTGATTTTCTCGTTTTGCAAATGAGAGCTCGTACAAAAAGAGCCATAGTCATATTGAAAATTGTTGAAAATTGTTTATTTTTATAGATATCCAATATAATGACACCTGGTAGAAACAAAGGGAAGAAGGTGGCAGGTATCAAAATTGTTGAACAGAGGGATTTACAATAACATTTGACCTCAGCCACCAATGAAGTAAGTCAGCAACAATCTCATTCTTTCTCAACCAATAATGAATCAACTAGTACTAAGGGATTTGCAGGTTATTAATCTTCAACACCTATAAATAGACTTATGCTCAAATATATATTTACATGTTTAATGTATATTTTTCTATCATTATTTATTTGTTGTTAGGTTCTAATGTCAACATCAGAAAAAGATGTAGAGGTATAACTAGAGGTTGTAAGTTGCCAAGAATGAATTTTGCAATGAATAGGAAGTTGTCGAGGCACGGTGCATGAAATCTAGCGACAGACTTCGAAACACCTTTTTTTATTAACTCAGAAGACGAAGGTATTCGTTTCCAAACTCTTCGTGCTAGAAATGTAGTTGTGCCTAAGTATTTTGACCTTAATATATCTTGGAAATGCTTGGATTGAGAGATAAGGTTGAGAATCTAGGTAGAAGAATTCAATGGGAAAAATTCATGAAATTTAACTTTGTTAACTACGAGGAACTAACTCTTGAATTCTTCACCTCTCTTCAATTTGAACCAAATAACCTTAATGAATTTTGGTTTCGATTGTGGGGTCAATCATACCAATTAAACTATGAGATTATGAGTGACATTGGTGGATTTCCGAAATCAACCAATGTTGATCAACATGATGATTTCCGTGCCAAGCGATATTGGACCCAAATGACTAGGTTGGAAAACTTTAATGCTAAAAATGCACATAACAATATCATTCGTAGTCCCGAACACTTGTTGCTGCACAAATTTATGTGCCAAACTATTTTTGATAAAAGCAAAAGCAACAAGTGTTCGTTAAAGGAATTATTTATTTTGTGGTGTATGGATAATGACATTCAAGTTTGCAAAACCAAACATATTTTTAATATCATTATTACTACTCTGAAAAAGAGAAGCGATAGTCTTGGCATGTGTTATTTAGTTACTGTCATTGTTGATTATTATGGTTTCAATTGTGATGGACTAACTGTGCTTTTGCCTGAGTTTCTTGAGTATTGTCATTTGACGAGAGCTGAGATGTTGATGTCCCAACATATGGAACTTCGAGATATTAGCGCAATAGTGCTAAGTCACATGTAAAGTATAGGATAGGACATGCCAGTTTTAGCTCGGTACCACCTTAGCAACAAGTTAGAGAATCAACTAGGGAGGAGTCGGAGGAAGAAGAAGTTGCCGGATGGGAGAATGTACTGAATGTAGTTTCAAACACCAACAAACTATTGAAGGAGATGGCAAAAGAACAACAACGATAGCGTCGAGACATATAGAGAATCTACAAATATTTCGCTGTTCAAGGCGTTCAAATACCATCTCCACCATCACCACCTCAACCACCGTAACGGGTTCATGCTCTAACCCTTTTTTTCCTTTTATTTTTATTCTTTTCTTGTCATTTTTAATTTCTTTTATGTGTTGTTTATTTTCCTCACATTAAGGACAATGTATTGTCCAAGTATGGGGAGATTTGCATTGTTATTGTCATCATGAGTGTGAATTTTGCAAATCATATTGTTAGTTTTTGCTTAGGTTGACATGGTGTGTAGCATGAGTGTAAATTGTATGAATGTGTCAATAGCTATGACTTGATGGAATTAGTTTAGCTTTGAACATAGTCTTTTAAGTTGTAAAGACATATTAACTTGTGAAATTTGTGTTCTAAGTATCCTTGGTTAAATATGCATGTTAATGAGGATATGACATCAGTTTGTTCACCTTAGGAAATTTGTTTCAACAATTTATAATTATAAGTCAATTGAATAAGTAGCATCGTTAGTTTTTTTCATGAGAATGATTAGCTAAAAGAAATGAGGTAGGCTATATTAAATGTGAAAAAAATTGGGTATCTTTAATAAATAACTATTTCGCTGGCCTTCAGGTTATGAATAGAGCTAGTAGCCAGTTGAGAATGTGATATAGCTAAGTAACCGGAGGACATTCATTACAAATGTTTGCCTTCTCGTCAAAAGGCTATAATGACATTCCAACCAAGCTAATTAATAAAATATGATCTAGTTGAGTAATCAGGGGACATTCATCACAAATGTTTGCCTTCGCGTCAAAAGACTAAGTCAATGTTAAAGAAAATTTAAAAAATGACGTTTCGATAAATAAATCCTACCAATCTTTGAAAATAATAAGAATTTTCATGAAAAGATACTTAGTGATAGTTGCAATTTTGATTGACTAATTATCAATGTGTATGTACAAGTACTTAGGGTGAATGAATAAGATGTTAAGGTCTTGATTAGTATGTATATTCAATCCAAAGTGCTTAGTCATAGATTGCACAAGTTGAAGTGTTGGAACAACTTGATTGATTGTTATTTGAGATTAAATTAGTTTTGTGAAGTTAGATATCATTGTATCATTAGTTCATATGCATGAATGTAAGTGTTATTGTTTGGTGTGTTGGGTTTGTCTTTATTTTGTTTTTGCTTGAAGACAAGCAAAAGTTTAAGTGTGAGAATGTTGATAGTTATAGTTTACATTATATTTTGGTAGATGTTTTAGTGTGTTTATAGGTATTGATTAGATGATTTTTGCATGTTTAGGCTTAAAATTATGTTAATATAATTGTGTGTTTATGTGTTTTAGTGCACGTGGTTTAGAGCATGATATTACTTTTAGTATTGATAGTCAGATAGTGAGACAACTTCATCTTAAGACTGGAGCTCTAATGTGTACTAGAAGTTGGTTAGGTGCTGAAAATATTGAAGGTAAACATTTTACTTTACAAATTGTTATTTTTATGATTTTAACATTCATTTATCATATTATCTTATATTTTTTATATAGATACAGGTACGAAGACCATTATTTCAAACGAAAGTTTTTTTGAACAAATATTTAATGATGGAGGTATATTTATTTGTTAATTATCATATATTTGATATTTATTAAATAAAATTATTATAATTATAAAATTTTTCATATTGATAAAATAATGTGAATTATGAAAGATTATGATTGTAACGTAATTAGCTCTTTTTATTACTAATTTGTTTTATTTAATCTGTACTTCTTAACTTATTTTTTTTTCAGGTGATTGATTTAATTTTTGCAAATGAAGGTGCGACTATTTACTTGTTTAATTATTTGATTTTATGCAGATTAACAAAGAAATTTTTGTGTCATTGCTTTTGTCTACTTAGGTTAGCTTAAATTAGGCTCCAACGTTTCCATTTTATTTTTTATTTTTATTTGAAATATAGATTATATTTTGTTTTTTGGTTGATGTAAAAAATTGTATTATTTTATTATTAAAAATTAATACAACCAAAGAGTATAATTGTTTTTGTTAAAAAATTATATACAATTCAAGTAAATTCCTCTCATTTAAGTAATGTTAACTTTGAGTATCTAATCTTAATCTTCTCATCGGAGTGAGTTTCACTTTGCAAATTTATTAGAATAATAGCTTGAAACATATATTTAAAAATTTTAATTTTTAAACATATATTTTTAATTTTTAAAAGTAAAAAAATAAAAAATTTAACAAATAATGCCAATTCTTTTTTTCATTAATTTAATTTTTTAAATTTATATATTTAATTAAAAATTGATAAAATTAAATATTTAAATAAAATTTATAATTTTGTACTTATTTATTGAATAAAATATATTTTTTATTAATTTTAGTTATTTATTTAGGAAGATGTAAAATCTAAGGCTTTTTGTACTCGAGTGTGGGCAAGGGTTTTTACTTCACAGGATCTGTTACACAAACTCTCGGACTCAGAACCAACCTCACTGCCCTGATGGTTTCCACCGCCGTCGAGAAGACCGAAGAAGAGCTCCAACAAGAGATTAATGAGCTTCTTACCCAACAGCGCCAGGTGTCCTCTTATCTTCTCTTCTTGCCTCTTCTCTTCTTCCTTGCTGCGTGTTCCCTTTGGGACTGGACTGCTGTTCTTTTCTTCTTTTTTGTGACTTGTTGGTTTATTTATCTGCAAATCTCAGATTAGTGAGCGCCTTCGTAGTCCTCCTGGATTTGAAAAAGGAGGTTTGTCAGCTGCTGGTCCTTGCAACTTTGCCACCAATGTGGCTCGTCAAGCTGACCTTGTTCGGCCGGTAATTGTTGTTGTTGTCTTTTTTTTTCCCCCTTGTATGTTCATCAAATTGGATAGTTTCAGGCAGATGGAAATGAAGCAGAGGATCAACCTCCAGCTAAACGCCGCCTTTTGTCTGGTGTTGTCAAGGTAACTCTCGATATATGTTTGCTGATTCATTCTTGTCCTGAACTTTCTTGCTGATTTCACTAAAAAAATTAGATTTCAGATAGTTCCATACTTTTAGGCTTAATAATGTATTAGGAGGCACCTATTGTGAGGAAACATTGACTTAAGAAACTTTGTATGATGTCATTGGTCATACGAAGTTTCAATTTCTGTAAAAATATATGTTCTTTTGCCAAATTAACAACCTTAATGAAGATGCATAGTTACTTTTGTTCTATATATATGGAAAACTATTGATCCCATGGATATTTCTGTGTTCATTTATATTTTTTAAAGGTGGAGGATGGGGAAACAATAGAAAATGATGCAGATAAAGAGCAATTGGCTGAGGAAGGACATATCAAGGTGGGCAATGTTTCAGACAAAAGGCCATCCAATATACAACAGGGTGGTTGGCCTAGGAGGGATGGGACTCCAAGAGAAGTAAAGAAGGTAGATGCCAAAATCTTGTCGCTTTTCTTAGTGTTTGCTTTTGGGTGTAACTTAATAGATGTTTTTATCTTTTTTTTTCTTTATAATTTGCTAGGAGAATGAAACTCTTTTGACCGAGCACATGCCAAGAGTTTTTCCAAAGAATGAGGGTCCAAGTTTGGTTAGAATAAATAAAAGGACGGGCGAGCAACTTTTGGGTACTTTAGAGGTATGATTTTCATGCTTTGCAATTGTTTATTCAACTGCAATGATAGTATTTCTAGCTTGACTATTCATCAAATCTTGTCTTAAAGTTATACTCGGACGTGATATCAACCTATATACTTATACATATAATACCTCCACTTTGTTATTACCTACATGTTGGTGTGATTATGGATCTAACACATCTATGGCTACCTCTTTCCATTATAGAATAGCTTTTGGCTTTTGTTTAAGCAATTGTGGATTTTTTTCAAGTTTGTTTCTTTTTATTTCCAATATTTTTGCTTTTTTTGATGTAGAAGCATTAATTGTACAAATATTCTCATGTTTCTTTGGCTGATTGTATTTGAGTCCATTCGTATATTCAAGCATATTTTGTTTCTTTGGTTGATTGTTTCAAATGGAAAAGCTTAATCATTCAATTGAGCATTCTAAAAGGTAGCCCTTTAGCTACAAATCGTCGCCAAAAGTTCGCTAAATGGCAAACCTTTGGCAACGTTTCAATAACATTGTTGCTTAATGCTACGCTTTGGGTGACGTTTTTTTCGAAATCATCGCAAAAAGCTCACTGCAACAAAAAGGACCTTTGGCTACTTTTTTTGGTGATGATTTTAAAATCGTAGCTAAATGTGAGCTTCGCCAAACGTTCAGCCTTTGGGAACGATTTCCAGCATCGTCGCCAAATGACATGCTTTTGGTGACGATTCAGAAAAATCGTTGCCAAATGGAAAGCCTTTGACGATGGTTCAGAAAAATCGTCGCAAGATATTTAGCCGTTGGCGATGGTTAATGAATTGATGACTTTTGGCAACGATTTAATAACAAAATAACTCTCTTATTTATAATTATAAATTCACTAACTTTGACTTGATCAGTTTAAGACTGAACATCATATTAAAAAAATCAAATTTAATATTTTTGACAATTATTCTAGATGCAAAAATAAATTTAGCTAATAAAAATGTCAAATCATTTAAATAATTTATGAAACTATAAACTCAAAATTAATTAATATTACATAGATTTTTAATTTTCATTTTTCTCTTTTAAATTATATGATTTCACGAATTTATATGGTGTCACAAAATTTTTAAATAATTTTAAGATGAAGTTTGTAATATAATAATATATTATTTTTACAAAAAATTAATAAATAATGATATATGGTAAATACTATAATATAATAATATATGATAAGTAATATAAGATTTTAATTAAAACTTTAACAATTCTTAAGGACAAAACAATAAATAAAGTTTCACGCCAATTCTATCAAAAAAAAGAAAAAAAATTCTATTCTAAGTGATATGAGACTCGGTAAATAAGGTAGAGAATTTCCTTATGTTTGCATTCATAAGAAAACTCCTTG